>CAUYRH010089490.1:0-11789 GCA_963574655.1 Perodicticus potto | reverse complement strand
CTGGGACTACAGGTGCCCACCACAACGCCCGGCCATGTTTTGGTTGCAGCCGTCATTGTTGTTTGGCGGGCCCGGGCTGGATTCGAACCCGCCAGCTCAGGTGTACGTGGCTGGCGCCTTAGCCCGCTGAGCCACAGGCGCCGAGCCGAGCCGAGCCCAGCTATTTTTAAGAGATGGGGGTCTTGCTCTTACTCAGGATAATCTTGAAAGCCTGAGCTCAGGCATTCCTCCTACCTTTGCCGGGATTATGGTGTGAGCCACACGCCTGGCCTTTGAAATCATCAGTTATCCTGCTGCAGCTAAACATAAACAGATCTTGTCCTGTTCTTACTCTTTCATTTGCTCGGCATTTTCCAGGCAAGGACGATTGGCCAGTGCAGCCGTAGTTTTGAAATAGCAGGAGAGGTAGGAATCACGGTGAGGATTGTCTGGGTACGACAGACCTGTGTCTGTGTCTGTTATTCCCTTGCAAGCTGCCGTTGGGTTGATGTGAATGGGCGTGTACTGCTACCTGTCCCAGAGCAGAGCTGTAGTTGCCACATCATTAAAAATAATGTAAAGGGGGCGGCGCCTGTGGCTCAGTGGGTAGGGCGCCAGCCCCATGTACCAAGGGCGGCCGGTTTGAACCCCGCCCGGGCCAGTTAAAACAGCAGTGACAACTGCAGCAAAAATAGCCGGGCGTTGTGGTGGGCGCCTGTAGTCCCAGCTACTTGGGAGATTGAGGCAAGAGAATCACGTAAGCTCAAGAGTTGGAGGTTGCTGTGAGCTGTGATACTCTACTGAGGGTGACAAAAATGAGACTCCGTCTCAAAAAAAAAAATGTAAATGAAAAGCTATTCCCCAAAAAATGTTTATTAAAGAAGAAACCCATCGGGTCAAGTAGATATGCTTTGTGGAGTCTGTGTTTCATCCATTAGACAAGGATTAATTCTTATCACACCTTGTTAACAAGGAAGATGTGTCAGCAGCAGTATAAGTTACTTGCACGAGGCCTGGGGTAGTTCACGTGTGGGTGGGCAGGGTGGGGACAGCTGGTGTCTGTGCCTTGGTGTCATCAGGCCACCAAGGGTTTCTGCACGCGCTCTGGACCTCCTCTGAGGGGTCACTTTCTCCTCTTCTCTTTCTTTGCCTCTTTGCCTTCATTCATTTTAGTCACAGTTCTCATTTTAAAGGGGTACAGGCAGTCCCCAGGTTACGAACAAGATAGGTTCTGTCATTTTCTTCTTGTATTGAATTTACATGTAAGATGGAACAGGTACGTTAACCTGTTGTAATAGCCACCGTTTGTAAGTGTGAGTTGTGCGTCAGTCGGATGTTTATAACTCAGGGACTTACCGTAATACCTCCTTACAAGTTGTATGCAAGTTGGCTGTTTATAACTTGGGGACTGCTACGCTCCTCTTTATAGCCTAGACTTTGCATCTTCAAGCTTGTCACTTTGAGGATAATCTCTGATGTTTTCTGTGCTGAAAACTCAGCAACAAGTCTTCGATCTGTTCAGATCAAATGCTTGAAGTTCTTTTGTCCTTAAACTAGTGCTTAAATATCTTACGAGACATGTATGAGATGCCTAGGAGGTAACACCGAACATTTTGGGTAGAGAAGTCGTATCTTTGGGGTCATTGCTGGAGCAAACAAAATGTAAAACAGGAGGTGTGGAGAAGAGGGTCTGCAGACTTGACAAAGGGCACATCTCCCAGTCATTACTTTAGCTGATAGCTGGGGAGGCCAGGAGCTATTGGAATGAATGACTTGAATGAATGAATGCCTAGCAATTTAAGCCAGCTCCCTCCTCCAAGTCTTCTTGGCAGTGTTTCAACAAAACCATTGAAACAGTCATTTTCTCTGTTCTTCCTAATCCTCGTGTGCTCTTACTGTACACAAAGGGCAGATGGAAAAAGCGAGGAAATGAAGACAGATCTAAGGAAAAGTCCTACCGCCCACAGTGGCTGCTCTTCCCACAGTGCCTCCTGCCCATAGGGGTGTCATATAAGGGTGAAATAAACCCACTGACTCCTGCATGGGCTTTCTCCCTGCTCCCAGTCCCCAGCTTCGGAGATAAGCAGAAGTGATGCTGTAAGCTGCGTGCTTGGTCTGTTCACCTTTCTCGGGGGGATGCCCCTCCTGCCCTTGCTGGTTATCTTCGTACACCTGTGGGGCACCCTTGCATCCTCGGTGCCAGGGCTGGCCTGCCTGGGCGGTGAAGTTGTCTCCAGCTCTGCACACAGCCTCCTGCTTTCTGGTTTCTGTTTCTTCTCCACGGGGTAGTCACCCACAGAGCTGAGACTTCTGGCTCTCAGCAAGTCGGTTGCCTCTCTAGGGGTCATCCAAAAGACAACAGCCATTCAGACCCAAGAAATTCAGTGGGAGGTATTTTAGGGGAATGGGACTCAAGCCAAGTCCGCTCACATCCTTAAGTGAGGTGGTACAATTACCAGTGACTTTAAAAGTTCTGTTACTACCTGTTTTGTTTTCCTCCACTGGGCAGGTTGCTGGGAAGCATCTCTCAATGTATGTAGACCTGGACACCTCCCAGGTGACTCCCTCAAACCTTCATGCCCAGCGAGCCTACTCTGGGACACTCTTAAAGGTTTGTTACTCGTGGAGGAAGGAGCAGACATGGGCCAGCCTCTTGGTTGTTCTCCTTGCTCTTGTCCCCTGAGTCTGCTCTGTCCCGAGACTGGGAAGTGGGATGTTCCCTCTCAGGCAGGCTTCCCAGCTACCTGCGGGATGGTCAGGGCCTGACACAGGGCCAACCTTGGGTCGGCACTGCCTTCCTGCCCACTTCCACCTGACATTCACCCTCCCCCCATGGTCAAGGCCCTTCTCATTGAGGGAAGGGGTGGCTGGTGGTCATCTCCATGGGTCACACAGCCTTGCTTTTGATGCTGTTTTTGAGTCTGTTTTCCTTTTGCCGCCCTGTGAGTACACTGACTCTGGTTTATGTAGGGTGAGTCTTTTAAATTTATTCATAACATCCTTGACCTTGGCATTTAACAAGAGTCTAAGCATATGGGACCTTGTAGCCTTTTGGGGGTTATGACTTCTAGTTATGCTTCTTGCTCTTAAAGTATTATATTTTCTCTTGCTGTCTGTCTTTGTGGAAACATGTAAAGAGCATGCCTTTTGGAGTCCGACAGACCTCAGTTCAGCCCTCTGTGGTGGCTGCTAGCTGTGTGACCTTTAACAGCTGACTTGCCCTCTCTGTGCCTCAGGTGTTCTATCTGTAAAACAAAGGTGCCACCTCCCTGGAGGATTCTGAGGATTAGAAATAATGCATGTAAAACAGATGTATGTTAGAAGCTCTCTATAATGGGTGCTGTTAGTTACCATTACCATAATTACTGTGTTCAGACGCAACAGAGTTAAGGCTGATAAACTGTTTATAGTGAGTTTGATTCCATCATAGAGAAGTGATAGATTCTGATGAAAACAACGAAAGGTCAGAGGGATTGAGTATCACTTTCAGTGTAATATTTGCTTCATACAAGAGTAAAACGTAGCACAAGGCAGACGGGATCATGCCTCCCCATCTGCTCCTCTCCTGCCCGCCTTCACGGGCACCCCAGGTAGAACCCCTCTGCTGAACTTGGTGTTTAGCATTGAGGACGAACTTGGGTAAGACATCAGCTCATCAAGTTGCTATAAATGTCCTGAGTCCGACTACCAAGTGACCCCATTTAGTCTTTCTGTAATTCGTTCATTTAACAAATCTCCCTCCCATTTCTAGGTGTGCTTCTGTCCTCTGAGTTTTTGTCTTTCAGAGCCTTCTCAGCTGCTGCTTCCTACCGGTTCCAGGGAGTCCCGGGTGTTTCGTCTTTGGCGTTTCTGACGTTAGAATTGACATTCCTTTATAATGTGTTGCAGTCATTCTTGAGGGCCTTCCAGCCTTTTCCTACACTGCTGACAGGGACTCAAAACTCACTTCTTGAGCTATAATTTCTAGGCAGTATTAGACCCCCTGCTATTAACTGTCTTCTGGAGATAGTTGCAGATTTTTGCCTCTAAGAATAGCTGCATTAAATCCCTATGGAAATGCTCAGCCCCGATTCCTTCTTGATAAATGGCTAAATTATCTGTTAATTGAGTACAAGCAAAATACAATAAGAGAAAAACAAGTGTTCAAACATTGCTGCTTCTCCAAGGGAAATTAAGTGCTCTTTCATGTCTGTTTTTTAAAAGTAGGTTTAACGACACTGTTGTGTGGCTAATGCCGTGGAAACACACACCCTCCCCGGACGCAGGCGCGTACTAAAAGTATTTAAGCTAGCTGGTGAAAAAGGCCTCCCTCGCTGTTTCACGGAGCATTTCTTATGTGATTACTTGGACAACCTCATGTAAAAATATTTTGGCTGCAGGTGTCACAAGTGACACGCTGGCCCCTCTTTCCCCAGTGTGTAGGGACAAAAGCGGTTCTTTAAGACCTGCACATCTAATGAACCGTCTGATTTTAGACACTCAGAATCTAATAGTGTGCCTTTTGGTGAAGTTGTTGAGAATTTTAATGCATTTTAGTTCTCATTCATCATGGCCTATGTGCTCCTCGCAGGAGGGTCTTTAGAAATAGGATTAACTTTTAGAGGAATGCATTAGCCATGCCACAGAAGTAGGCAATATGCTAACTAGTCTGATAGATTGCTCCAACCTTCAAATCCTTCTGGCCGCCCCCCTCCCCGACTTTTTTCCTTTTATTGACAGCTTCTCATTGAACGGCTAGAAGCATCAGTGTATTTAGGAGTTAGATGTTTTGTATGATCCTAGGCTGATCTCATATTCCCTTTCTGAAATTAATTCGACACTGCTTTACATGTTAATCCGCAAAGGATTGATTTGAAGAAGGTCAGAGCGGTGCAGCCTCAGAAAATGGAAGAAAAGCTCCACTTAGAACAGCTCATTTCGGTTCCCAGACCTAAGCCCGGCTGCCTTTTCATTGTGACCCTGAGCCAGCTGTAGGCGGCTTGGGCATCTCGCAGAATACATCAAACAGTGGGGTTTGATGTGGGCTGTAGGATCGTTGGACTAATTAAGTTTAGCTTGGTTAACCAATTGCAGTTTGCAAATTGAACAATTGCACTTTGAAAGCTTTGGACACAATAGAACACAGAATCTTCTTTTAGGCATAAACATTCCCGATAATGGAGTAGTACTTTTTGAAAGAAGCTTATACCAAATCCACACAGTTTGGATATCTCAAATGTAAAGTTCGTTTCACTGGTAACAAAACTCCAGTCTCCTTTATTCAAGGAATTGCATGCTGTCAAAGGCAAGAAGACCCAGGGCGGTGGGCGGAGGACAGGCGGAGGGTGAGGAAGAGGAGTGCCCTGTGGGTGGAGGATAGGTGAGTGTGGAAGAATTAAGAGATTTAAATTCTTTCCTAAACAATTTTTTTTAAAAATCTTAAGCTATAGTCAAAGAAATGTTAGAAAATTGATCACAACCCTGGCACAGGTATGTGATGATTCTTAGAAAATAAAGATACTACAAACCCCCCAAAAATCACACTGAGGTGAATGGAGGATCATTTGGTGAAAAGACTCAGTGTTACAGGGAAGGGCAGAGAAAGCAGTTAACTCTAGACGAACAGAGTCACAAATGGTTAAGACCAAAGTATTTCCAAGTGCGAGTGGAAAGAAAAATATCGATGTTTATAACCTACTTTTATGCTGAAGGATTCCAGTTAATAGTTCTTTTGTTCATTTAAGGATATGGTATGTAATGCATCCCATTATCCAGTGCTTAATCTTTCTTTTTAATCTAATCCTAATCGTGATGGAATGCTCACTCTTCTCTGGAAAGTCGCTCCACAGCCTGTGTGCTGTGTCGCAGCCGGACAGAGTTGCTCCACGTGAGGCCTGGACAGAGAGAGGCCTGCTTTAATCTTTGTCACTGAGAGCCTTACAGGGGATCTGAGCAGCGGTGGCAGCTGACTTCTCTGATCTCTTGCTTAAGTAATTAGTGTCATCGTAAGGCTTTTCTTAGAAAGCTACTAGTCATGGAAAAGGAAATATTACCCCCCATTTTTCTCACAGTTGTGATACAATACAAGAAACGAGCCTATTAGGTTAATAGTGGTGTGGGCTTCTTGCCTTTGAAGACTCAGTTGCAGGACATCAGGATGGAACATGCTGAAGTCGTCTGAGGCCAGTGAAGCTTCTGGTCTCTAACACTGGCCTGTCCCTTAACAGTCTGCATCGTATTGTCTACAGAAAAAGGAACTTTAGGAAATATTCCTTGAGATTCTTTATTTGTGAAAGTGGCTAATGGTATAAACAATTATCTCTTATGTGCTAGTGAGACAGCTATCAATCATCTGGATACAATAAAATTCTTTTTTTAAACTAGATGAGTCATTAGTTGCTTCTGAACATGGAATTCTAATGAGAGGGAAAATAGGCTGTTTATAATAACACAGATTTCTGTGTGTGCTTTTTGGATTAGTTTTGGAGGAGGCCTCTGAGTGTATCAGCCAATACTGTGTATCCCCATTCCCTAAGTCAAAGTCAGTGTTCAGATAGCTTATTTTCTGTGTCTATTAACATGTTTTGGTGGCTCTGTTAGTTTACACATGCAACTGTACCTTCTTTGACCTTGGTAGAGGCTCAGTTTTGCCACTGGAGAAGCCAGGTGATACGAGGTAATCTAAGGGAACTCTTTGGGATAACATTTAGCTACTCAGAGCTTCATGCAAAGTAGAAGAAAAGCAGTAAGTACAATGACAGATATTAGCAGGTATGGTTGTTGAACTCGTCCTAGGTACTGTGCTGAGCCCTTGACACACTTTATTTGGTTATGCCTCGCAGAGACCCAGTGACAGATATGCTTTTATGGACCCTTTTTACAGATGTAGAAATGGAGCCTGAGTGGCATGGGGTTACAGGTGGTGAGTGTCAGGGCCAGGACACACAGTTTGGCTCTGGTGCTCTTAACTAGAGCCCCTGAGTTAAAGAAAAATAACTGCCAAAAATTTAAAACCCCAGACAAGTGTCTGCATTAGAATAGATGACTAACGGAAGCATCCTATTCAGTATAATCAATTAATTGCAAAGCAGAATTTTGGGGTAGAGTTGTGGCCTTCTTTTTTTTTTGGAGACAGAGCCTCAATCTGTCACCCTGGATAGAGTGCTGTGGCATCACAGCTCACAGCAACCTCCAATTCCTGGGCTCAAACGAGTCTCCTGCTTCCGCCTCCTAAGCAGCTGGGACTACAGGCGCCCGCCGCAATGCCCGGCCATTTCTTTTTTGCTTGCAGCCGTCATTGTTGTTTGGTGGGCCGGGGCTGGATTTGAACCTGCCAGCTCAGGTGTACGTGGTTGGCGCCTTAGCCACTTGAGCCACAGGTGCTGAGCCGAGTTGCTACCTTCTGTGGATGGCAAGAATAATTTATTTTCCCAGTGATTTTTTTCTATCTTGAGTTAGAAACATCAGGGAAACTGTAAGAATCTCATGGATATGCCCCAGGGGTCCTAGCTGTCCACCCTTGGCCTAAGTAATCAGCCGCTGAACTGGAAGAACAACTTTTCTCCAGATAACTTTTGGAAACTGACACACGTGCCCATATTGGTGTGTACAAGCACACACATCACGAAGGGCCAGACCACAGCCAGTTCGCAGGGGGCCAAGTCGCTTTTTAGGAGCACCAGTTTGATGAATTCTGCACAGCTTTTACCCTGTTTTTACTAGGTGTCCAAATGTAGCAAAGCTTTTGTGCTGGATTCTTAAATGCGCTGCTTGGTTTCTCAGCAATAATTTAAGAAGCGCACGTGTCTAAAATGGCTTGATGCTTTTGCTTTGTGTGTATGGGTATTTTTTTTCCTGCTCAAAACCAGTGTCTTAGTATGTATGATATAGTGGTAGTTTTTCACTGGGGGGAATTGGAGGGAACTTCAAAAGAGACCAAATCTTCATATTTAATTTTAACTGCTAGAAGGTGTCATTCGTCACTGGTCTTCTCCCTCCTTGGGTGCTGTGTAGCCACACCACGTGCGTGCCCCTTGCCTTGTCTAGCAGGGATTCAGGACGGTGTCTTTGGGCCACTAGTATCCGCGTCACCTGGGAAGGGATTAGAACCGGGGGATTCTAGGCCCCTGGCCGTACCAAATCAGAATCTGCATGTTAAATTAGGAAGCTTCCTGGGTGATTTGTATGCATTTTAATGTTTGAGAAATACTATGTGGAATTCTGCTAAAATAAGAAAGCCCTTATTTTCTCTTTAGTTTTCTCTACCCTCATCCCTACTCTCAGCTTCTCTTCCGAGCTGCCTTTTCTCTATTTCTCAGATTGCCAGAAAGAGGTAAAGAAGTTTTAATTTTTCTTTCTCTGTATCATGAGTGTTTTGTATAGATTTGCCAGATAAAATCCAGGAAATCCTGTTAAATGTGAGTTTCAAATAAACAACAGATAACTTTTTAGTGTAAGTACATCCCATGCGCCCTTTGGGACGTACTTACACTAAGAAATTAGGTGTCGGCTCAGCGCCTGTGGTTCAAGCGGCCAAGGCGCCAGCAACATACACCTGAGCTGGCAGGTTCGAATCCAGCCCTGGCCCGCCAAACAACAATGACGGCTGCAACCAAAAAATAGCCAGGCGTTGTGGCGGGTGCCTGTAGTCCCAGCTGCTTGGGAGGTGGAGGCAGGAGAATCGCTTGAGCCCAAAGTTGGAGGTTGCTGTGAACTGTGATGCCACTGCACTCTATCCAGGGTGACAGCTTGAGACTCTGCCTCAAAGAAAAAAAGAAAAAAAAAAGAAATTGGGTGTCATTTATCTGAATTTCAGATAACTGGTATTCTGTATTTTTATTTGTGGACATTGGCAGCCCTCATTGGAAGATGATAGTTACAGCTCTTTGGGGGAGGAAGTGGTAGCATACAGGGTACCCAAGTGATCTTGCAGGGGAAAACGGGAAAGTCATCCATTCACCGGCCTACTTTTCGCCTGGCAAGTGTCTTAAAAGGGATTGGATTGGGAGGGGGTGGGGAGGGAAGTAAGGGCAGTGGGCATTAAGGGAAAACTCTATTCTTTCTAAGCCTCCAAAGACCACCAAACAAATTAAGCCCTACTCTGGAAAAACCCACACTGACCTACCTCAGTGGACATGTTTTTCCACCAGGTGGCTTTAGGCAAGGAGCTGGCAGAGTTGAAAATTTGGAAGAGAAAATGCCCGCCCTGTGAGTGCTTTCTTTTCTGCAGAGTTGGGGTTTGGGCTTATTATGTCAGATTTAACTATTAAGTTTTCTTATTTGATGAGGAACATGAAGCTGTCATTTATTTGCCTCATTAGGTGAAAGTATTACAGGTGTTTCTAGAGCAGCGCGTGCCCTAGTATTTCTCATTGTTAGGTACTTCCAGATGATGGAGTTTGACTAAGATGCCCCGAGGCAATGAAACTCAGATTTAAGGTTTCAACATTTGCTATGACTCGACTCTTTGCTTTTTATGTCACTTAATAAGTTGTATGCACACATTCTAGGGAAATTATGAGCTGCCCGATTCATTACACATTTTCCAATGTGTAATTGTGTTGGCATCAAATTTTGGCATCATTTGAAAGAAATTGGCATATTACTAGATCATTGTAAATCGCTCAGTGTTTTTAACAGAAAATGGCATTAGAACCATTTTCTTAAAAATTTCCTTTCTTTATCTCTGTGAGTGAAATAGCATTGGCAGTTGGTAGAATTCTTTCAGGACTCATTTGAAAAGCTCAACCTTTCAAGTATGGATATTCTTGTTATTGGCATACTGACCTGAAACCATAAATAAAAATGTCTTTGGATTTGAGGCATGAATGAGATTATTACAGGAAATTATGTGGTGGAAGTAATGGAAGTCAGAATATTAAAACGCTGGTTGTTTGGCAGTGTGTTTGCGTTGCTTAGTATCGTGAGCTGGGTTGGACAGAGGGATGCTGACTAAATTTATAATCTGGTAAAGTGATATTCCTAGTTACAGAAAAATTATCCATGTAATTTACATATTTGCAAATATATGTAGCATAAGATTGCCAGAAAACAGGGATTCAAGACTTCTTATATATCTGATTTTTTTGTGTGTGTGAGGTGGAAAAGTCAGAGGTAAAAAAGTTAATATTTTTTTCCTCCATGTCTTACGGATGTTGGTGTGTTGTCTTTGGCTTGCTCTTTCATAAATATTTTCCTGTTTTCATTTTTTTTTTTTTTTGAGACAGAGCCTCAAGCTGTCACCTTGGATTGAGTGCTGTGGCATCACAGCTCACAGAAACCTCCAATTCCTGGGCTCAAGCGAGTCTCCTGCCTCCGCCTCCCAAGTAGCTGGGACTACAGGCACCTGCCACAACGCCTGGCCATTTTTTGGGTGCAGCCATCATTGTTGTTTGGCGGGCCCGGGCTGGATTCGAACTCTCCAGCTCAAGTGTATGTGGCTGGCGCCTTAGCCTGTTGAGCCACAGGCGCCAAGCCAACATTTTATTATTTATTTTATTTTATTTTATTTTTTGTTGTTGTCGTTGCATTTTGGCCTGAGTTAGGTTTGAACCCACCACCCTTGGTATATGGCACCCTACTCACTTAGCCATAGGCACCACCCTTTCTTGTTTTCATTTTTAAACTCATTAAATTTGATAAGTAGTATGGTATGTGGTTTTTGAGTAAATAGTTTTCTAGAAATTTGAACAATGGAGGCAAAATAATGAGACCTATATTTTGGAGCTTATAAAACATAAACATTACTTTTTTTCTTTTTTTTTTTTTTGAGACAGAGTCTCACTATGTTGCCCTTAGTAGGGTGCTATGGCGTCATAGCTCACAGCAACCTCCAACTCTTGGGCTTAAGCAATCCTCTTGCCTCAGCCTCCCAAGTAGCTGGGACAACAGGCGCTGCCACAACGCCCAGCTATTTTTTGTTGCAGTTGTCATTGTTGGCCTGGGGTGGGTTCGAACTTGCCAACCTTGGCATATGTGGCTGGCACCATAACTGCTATGCTATGGGCACCAAGCCATACATAAAAATTACTTTTAAACTCTTTTTAAAAATTAAAATTCTAAGACATAATTTGGTAGATTTCAGTGCTAACTTCATCAAGTCTTATTTTGCAACTAACAATGATCAAAAATCAAAGGATAGGTCTTTTCCTGGTTTAGGGATCAAGGTGATATTCGCTTCATAGAATGTGTTAGGTAGTATTCCATCTTTTTCTATGTTTTGGAAAAGGTTGACTAATATAGTACTAGTTCCTCTTTAAAGGTTTGCTAGAATTCTGACGTGAAGCTATCTGGTCCCGGGCTTTTCTTTTTAGGGAGATTTTGGATAGTTGATGGTATTTAAGAACTTGATATTGACCTGTTCAACATTTCCACTTCATTCTGGCTAAGTCTAGGAAGGTGGCGTGTTTCCAAGTATTGGTCAATTTCCTTCAGATTTTCATATTTCTGAGAGTAAAGTTTCGTGTAATATTCGTTAAGGATTTTTTGAATTTCTGAGGGGTCTGTTGTTATTTTGTCTTTACCATTTCTGTTTGATGAAATTAGAGATTTTACCCCTTTTTTCCTGTTTAGGTTAGCCAAAGGTTTATCTATTTTATTGACCTTTTCAAAGAACCAACTTTTTGATTCATTGATCTGTTGTATAATTCTTTTGTTTTCAATTTCATTTAATTCTGCCCTGATTTTGGATGTTTCTTTTCTTCTGCTGGGTTTGGGGTTGGAATGTTCTTCCTTTTCCAGTTGCTTGAGGTGTCCCATTAAGTTGTTAACTTCCTCTCTTTCCGTTCTCTTGAGGAAGGCTTGCAGTGCTATAAATTTCCCTCTTAGGACTG
>CAUYRH010089487.1:0-122097 GCA_963574655.1 Perodicticus potto | reverse complement strand
GTAGGGTTGAGTACATTGGATAATTTTTCTTCCATTTTTGAGATACTTTGCTAAGCAGAATATATTCCAGCTCCATCCATGTATACATGAAAGAGGTAAAGTCTCCATCTTTCTTTAAGGCTGCATAATATTCCATGGTATGTATGTACCACAAGCTATTAATCCATTTGTGGGCCGATGGGCACTTGGGCTTCTTCCATGACTTAGCAATTATGAATTGGGTTACAATGAACATTCTGGTACAGATGTCTTTATTATAATGTATTTTTGGTCTTCTGGGTATATACCTAGTAAAGGAATTACAGGATCAAATGGCAGGTCCATTTTTAAATCTCTAAGTATTCTCCAAACATCCTTCCAAAAGGATCGTATTAGTGTACATTCCCACCAGCAGTGTAGAAGTGTTCCCTTTTCTCCACATCCACACCAACATCTCTGGTTTTAGGATTTTGTTATGTGGGCTAATCTTACTGGAGTTGGGTGATATCTCAAAGTAGTTTTGATTTGCATTTCTCTGATGATTAAGGATGGTGAGCATTTATTCATGTGTCTGTAGACCGTGTGCCTGTCTTCTTTAGAGAAGTTTTTTTTTTTTTATTTTTTATTTAGTGGCTAATACTTCTTTCTAGAACAACATTGAATAGGAACGTTGATAGTAGGCATCCTTGTTTCTGATCTTTAAAGAAATACTTAAATTCTTCATTATTAGAAATGATGTAAAGGAGTTACCCACATGCCACCCCAAAATATGGTTCTCTGGCACAATGACTATTATGAATTACAGGCACTTGAAAAATAGGATGTACCTGGTCATTCTGAGTTTCTTTTTGTTTCTTAAAGGCAGAAGACAAGTTATAGTTGAGCCCTTCACCCAGGAGGCGTACTGTATAGCTTTACATAGTACCCATTAGGTGAGAGCTTTCCTCCTCTCTTCTCCCCCAAACTATAACTTGAACTTTGCACACAATGTAACCTAATCATTTGTACCCTCATGTTAATCTGAAATAAAATTTACAAAAAGCAGAAGACAAAATTCCATGAGAAAGATACCCTCCCTATCAGAGAAGGAAAGTATCATTTTCTAACAGTGCATTAACCATACATCTCACATTAATGGGATAAATACAATTCAGCTGTTTTATACATATGTGGGTATAAAACATTATGACCACCAAATAAAGAGAAATTTCTTAAATAAGACCAAATGAACCCTTCCATGAATACAGTGTAATGTGATACATCTGACTTCATTAAAATGAAAAAAATTTAGTTCCTCAAAAGTGAGTGCAAAAAGTGAAAACATAAAAGCAAGCCGAATAGTTGGAACAGATAAAAGTATTAGTATCCATCATATAAGAAACTATTATGAATAAGAAAGAAAAAGGACCCAATTTGAGTGTGAGAAATTACATAACCCCAACCTCCAGACACTTTTTGAATATGAAGGCTCAGATGATCATTAGCATTTTTTAGCAACGAAGTATTTTTTTGATTAAGGTATGCATGTATGTTTTTTAGACATAATGCTGTGTCACACTTACCACACTTGGTAGACTATAGTCTAGTATAAATAGAGCTGTCATATTCACTTGGAAACCAAAAAGTTCATGTGACTTGCTTTATTGAGATAATTACTTTATTGCTGTTGTCTGGAAGCAAACCTATACTATCTCCATGGTATTATTTTTAAAAGAAGGAACACAAATGTCTAATAAATATATGAATAGCTGCTTAACTTTATTTAAAATCAGGGAAAAAAGAAACTAAAATAACAATAAGATACTACTACAGGCCAAGAAAACTGCTAAAATGAGAAGGCCCTAAAATGTTGACCAATGGTGATATGTTTAAGACTGGAAGTCTCAACCATAGTCAGTAGGAGGGTAACTTGTTATGAATACTTAGGAAACTATTCAGTGAACTAACTTGTTCACTTAAGTTAAAGACATATATATATAATATATAGCATATATGATGTATTAATAACAAATAACATATATGTATATATAATACATGGCATATATGATATATAATGGCATACCATTAAAAAGATATTAACATATATTATTCAAGATGACATTAGGTCAACTAAAGGAGATGGTCAAGTATGGAGGTTCTACTGTAACTGGAAGAACAATTTTGTGTTAAACAGTGACTTTGCAGATATTCATATTTTTTGGCCCAGAAATTTTCTTTCTATGTCTGCTTCCCACAGACCCTCCTTTGACATGTACACGTCTAAGAGATATTACCAAGCTTTCCTCTATTTCTTATTTTCCCCAACACAAATCTATTAAGAGAACATATCACATTAACATTTTAAAGAGAAAAGTTAATGTGATTACACATACAGAGTCCTGAAAAAGGGGCTTGAAAAATTGAGTATCAATATAAAAGTAAAATTAAAACAAAGCAAAACCAAAGCAAAAATTCATTAGCTAGCTGGGAATAAAAGGAAACTTTCTTAGTCTCCTAAAGGGTATTCTCAAAAATCTATAGTATACATCATGTATAATAGTGAAATACTAGAAATTATTTAAAGGTAAGCCAGAATAACACAAGGATACTCACTGTCACTGTTTCTATGTTTTTTGTTATTTTTCTATGTTTTATGTAGTATAATATGTAAAAAGAAAGAAGAATAAAGAACAGAAGCAATTTTTATTATTAGAGTTCAGTCAATACAGAAGTATCGAAAGCGCCATTTTAACGAATAAATAGGAAAATGTTCAATTCAAAAAGGCAAAAAGAGTGCTCCATATATAAAAATAAACGTCACAAAATAGTACTATAAGTACAGTGTATGAAAGCAATACAAACACATAAGATCGAATATTCAACAGTGTAAAAATGCCTACTGCTTCTAATTTAAAAAAGAGATATTTTTTCAATCACTGGCCAATTGTTTTCTTCCTGGAATGTAAACAATTTATTCTGAAATTAATATAGGAGAATAAAGGATAGTATCCAAGACATTTTGAAGAATTTCACCTATAAGAAATTAAGACATTGTAATCTCAGATAATTAAAAGATACTGGTATTGACAATGAATAAAAGTTACAGAACTGAGTCCCAAATAGACTCTCAGGTATATGGAAAATTTACATATGATGGATTTTGTCCTGTAAATTATCAGGATATTATGGGCCTTGTCCAAAATAATTTTAGCACTAGTTATCCTTATTAGGACAAAAACTTAAAAACACGTTCTCACCTCACAGTAGGAAATCTAAGTCCATACCAAATGAAGTCTAAATATATAAAAGAATTAAAGGTGGAAGGCAAATATTTAAGTTTTAGGAAATAATATAATCGAGTATATACCCTGTATTTGCATTTGCACCATATGCAAATTTTCCGTATACTTGAGAGTCTATTTGGGACTCAGTTCTGTAACTTTGGGGAAGAAATTCTTAAATACATATATACAGCCTAAAGGAAGAGACCTGTAAAATGTAATACAATAAAAATGTCAATATACCAGGAGATGCCAAAACAGAGTTTTAGAACTTGAGGTAACATTTGCAATATAGATCAACAATTGTGGTGTAACTACCTGGTTGTCAAACCAGGCCCCTGCCACGGGTCACATTTCTTGGCCCTCCTTGTGGCAAGGAGGGGTCACATGACCAGCTCTGCGTGGATTGTTGCTGGAAGTGAAGTGTGCAATTTCCAGGCTGAAGTGGTTCTGCAGAGGGTCCGCCTTCCCCCCTTCCTCTACTTCCCCACTCGCTGCCTGAATGGAGAGAAGTCCTGGGGGGGGGGGGCAGAATCCTAAGGTACAAAGTAAACCATGGGTGGAAAGCATTCCTTGGCAGTTTCCTCACTGTGACTGCGTGGCTTTGAACCCTGCCTCCCTGCCAACTTCCCCCCTTTGACATATTTGGGCTTTTTCTTCTTTAAAGAGCTTAATTCAGATTTTTTTTTCCCATGAAGCTTTTATCAGAAAGCTTAAAGGATGACCCATAAAGTGTTCCCATAGAATCGTAAAGATTGGCCGCCCAACACCAATGAGAAAGGAGCTGAGGTGTCAGAACTACATTGCTCTAGTTTGACACATGAACAAATGTTTTTTTAAGTGGCAAATCAGTTTATTTTTTTATGGAAAGATGCTCAACATTACTATTTACCATAAAAAATGCAAATCTAACCACAACGAGACATCATCTCACACCTGTTATGAATATTATAAAAATGTCAAAAGATCTTGTAGTACCCACAGGTGGCAGAGGATGTGGCAGAGACACCTGAACCCTCCATTTCTTGGCTTCTGTGTTGTCCCATCATCATCCTCACAGATTTTGTGGTACCTGTAGGTCACAGGATGACAGAGGCTGTGGCAGGGACACCTGAGCTTCAAAGAGCAAAGGAGAAAGAGCAGTGAACATGGGTTTAGCTTGGTGGGCTGAGCCAAGAGACAAAGGCCATGCTAGAAGCTGCCTCAACAAATACTTTGATAGTTCTTATTATGCAAAAAATACATAGGCCAGAACTAAGACTGACTAAAAACATGAAGATAACATAATAGAAAAGCTGCATAGGCTATAAGCTATCAAGTAGCAGAAGAGAAAATTCAAGAAGACAGTAAAGATGCTTGCCCTCACTATCATTAGGAAAGGAGAATGTGTGCAAGAAGGAACAATTTTGTACCTGTCAGATTAGGAAAGTTTAAAAGTCTGCAGTACTAAATGAGGGTCAGATTGTGGGGAATTGGGAACCTTACAACATTATTAAACTTTTATCAAGAGCAAATTAGGAAGACTGAGTATGACTGAAAATGCTTTTGACCCTGAGACCCAGCCATGCTATTTTTGGCATCTACTACAGAGCAGCTGTCATTCATGGCAATGTGGATGTGTATAAAAGGGAAAAATGAGAAAATAGCTCAATTACAAAGGCTCAGTCATGAATGAATACACCGTTGTCTATCATAAAATGAAATATTCTAACATGATTATATTAATGCTGTAGTTATGAATGTATGTATGCTAATATTCTGGTGGGTAACACAGTTAATGGAATGAATTTTATTTATGCATATCAATTTAGATAAATCTTAAAAAGTTAACATTTACTCAGAACAAAACTTGTTGAAATATAATGGGTATTACAAAATATATTTTGTTAATGGTTACCAGCCTGTTATTAAAATTCTAAAAATGTTAACTGAATGGTAAGCTTAAATCTAGGACAGCAGTTGCCCTCGGGAAGGAAGATAGAGCATGGAATTATAGTAGAGTTCATAGAGGGCTTTAAAACTCCTACTAACACTTTATTGCCTAAAGTAATCTGAGATAAATGCAGTAAAATATCAAGAACTCATAAAATAAGTATTATAATAGGTACGAACCTCAGTAAATTAACCTCTATCACTTGCCTACACGTTTAAATTATTTTAAAATTTTTAAAAACTTACATAAGAAATTAACTGTGATTTTGTTTTGCTGTTATGAATTGCAAAGATCGGAGCAAATGATTTGCACTAGTAAATGTGGTGAAAACAGTATGAAAATCAGTTGGTTTACCTGATTTTCTTGGTACACTAATGACAAACACAAGTGAAAATAACCTAGTTTTGATTCATCAGCTCTTTGGAGGGTCATTTCTAAAAGATTTATAGGCAAAAGAATCTCAGTTGAGCACCTTAAAGCTTTGGTACTGATCCAGATTATGGGATAACATGGTGGATAATTATACTTTATTAGTCCTAATGTCTGATTAGGACTATTAGTCTGATTTAAGACAGAGAAATTATTTTCTTTGGATGATTCAAAGGCTCTTCTGATGACTGTTTTGTTTCATAAAGAAATAGACGGTGAGAATATCATGACCCTTTTTAAAGTGTTTGAGTAGGAACATGAAAAATGTTAATAGCCGTGTGCTTCCTTATCCAACTCCCACCTCCCAAGGGAAATCCAGCACAGGAGATAGATAATTTTTTCCTCATTGGGGTGAGGAAAGCTAGTTACCATTTTCTGTAAAATAATAATAAATTTTAAAATTCTGCATAAGTAATAGATAACAGTTCTCCCCTAAGCTTTACTGCACCCTCCTAGTTAACTGTTTTTAACCTTTTAAGTATCTCTGAGTTAAACCAATTGATAGCAAATATGATATACTATTGTGTTAGTTACAAACTTCACCCAGTATTTTTTGTTTATTATTAAATCATAGCTGTGTACATTAATGCAATCATTGGGTACAGTGTGCTGGTTTTATATACAATTTGAAATATTTTCATCAGACTAGTTAACATAGCCTTCACAGCATTTTCTTAGTTATTGTGACAAGACATTTATATTCTACACCTAGTAAATTTCACATGTACCCTTGTAAGATGCACCATAGGTGTGGTCCCATCAATTACTCTCCCTCCACCCATCCTCCCTCCTCCCCTTCTCTCCCCTCCTCTTCCTCTCCTATTTCCCCTTCTTCTTGGGCTATAATTGGGTTATAGCTTTCATAAGAAAGTTATAAAATGGTTTCATAGTAAGACTGAATACATGTATACTTTTTCTTCCGTTCTTGAGATACTTTGCTAAGAAGAATATGTTCCAGCTCAATCCATGTAAACATGTAAGAGGCAATGTCTCCATCTTTCTTTAAGGCTACAGTATTCCATGGTGTACATATACCCAATTTATTGATCCATTCTTGGGTCGATGGGCACTTGGGCTTCTTTCATAACTTAGCAATTACGAATTGGGCTGCAAAAAACATCCTGGTACATATATCTTTGTCTTTTAAGCCTCCCTACAAAGTAGAAGCCCAACTCTTCTGATGATTTTTAAATGTTGAGGAAAAGACGGAAACCTTGCATCACTGCATCAATGTCTGCTTTCTAAGTCATCCTTAGGAAACCTATGAAATTATCATTCATTTTTTGCATAAAATAAACCCATTCGTCTTGACAACCAGTACATCTTACTTACCTGCATGTTGTATTGGAAAAAAATGACATGTCAGACAGACATATCTAAGGACAAGTTTTATGCTTAGCATCTCAAGATAAAGTCATATGCCACTTCAAAACAGTGGGTTATGTCAACCAGGAAGAATATATTGTTTAAAAAGTTCATTTATTGGTTTATTCTATTAATCCACATTTTCCCTAAAATCTGAAGAATCCGAACTCAGTATTGGCAATGTCAGGAAATGATGCGGCTTTTATTGGGAGAACCACACACACACACAATGTTTAAGAGATTTCGAAGACAGATTCAGAACATTCTGTAAAGACCAGGGGAAAAAAATATCTAAATTATTTACAAAACCTATAATTTCTTTACCTTAGTAGCAGGAATATGAGTTCAACCATAATTTTATAAGGGTAAATACTGAAACACATCTCCTCTTTCTGAGTTTGGTCAGTGGGTGTGGCCTGTAGTAGCCGGCAGCATTTTTACTTGGCAAAATCAAGAAAGACACTTTCATTCTGGAAGTTCTGTGTTTACTTTAGAAATCTGGGGAGATTTGGAATTAAAGTCCACAGCCTTTTATCAGAAGAGGCCACTTGATTGTGTGGGGGAAATCCATGGTGGCGAGACTGCTCTGGGGAGGAAGAACTTTCTGGAAGAAAGGGAATATAGTCGGGAAGGATTCCATTTGCCAACATCCCCAGCTCTGATTGTACCTGAAGATTAAGAAGAAGAAGATATCATGAACCAAAGTTTAGGAAACAAAAGGGGGGGGGCATGATGGCTCATAAAAGCTTCTGGTTTACCTTCTCCAAGGTTGTCAGAAACTATAGAATAGGAATCTCCAGGATTAGGGCTCAGACAACTTTGAGCTACTATTTGCCGTGTCTGTTTTCCTATGGAAACTAGTGATGAAAATCTTGCTCTTCACAGCCAAGAAGAAGGAAGTAGGGATATGCAGAGACTGGATGTGACTCCTCAGCCGGCCACAGAGCAGGGAAGGCAAGGGGAAGGGGGGAAGAAATGCTGTGTGGCCCGGGGGTGAGGCTCTGCTAATGAGCAAAGAAATGGAGGCCGAGGCCTTGGCACAGGGCTATGCAGAGAAGAAAAGACGGCTAAGAAGGGTTCTTGGCCCTGAGCAGGAGGCAGTGTCACGTGCTGACCAATAACTCCATCGTGTCCTGTCTCGCCTGCCGCCTCCTCTGTCCATGTCACCTCCAGGTTTGTGTCTCCCGTTCTCATTTATGACTCACTGCGATTTCCAGCTCTACGTGTGTGCAACGAGCCTGCCTCCCCGTGATTTATTTACAGAGGTCTGAGGGTGGCATCACCATTTGCCTTGCTCTCCCACCGTTTGCCAACGCTCGTTAGTGGCTCTTCATTTCTTTTTCCTTGGATTATTGAAATAGGCTGGACTCGTAGTTTTTCACTGGAGTCTTTTATGTAATTTTCCTACCCATAAAATTTTGAGTATCTCTCCATCGTCACCCTAGCAATTTGTACGTGCTTGGGTGGTAACCCCAAATGCTTACCAGCTGCGTCTTTATCTCTGTGTGTGACTCCAGCCAAGCTGGCTCAGACCCCTTAGGAAAGGGAGCCTATTTCATCTTGCTCAGGGCCTTTTATTGAATTGTTTCCTCTTTTATGGAAAGTCATTCCAGCTCTCTCTGTCCAAATGTAAACTCTCTCTGGGCAAGTGCCAGTATTTCATTTCCTAGGGTATCTCTTTTGAACCTCTCCTTTGAACCCTATGGAATTTTTTTTTTAAGTAATTAATTTGGCTTTTTCTACCTATCAGAGTCTGTCATTGCTAAAAGGAAGTTCAAATCTAGTCCATGGTACTATAAGGGGGAAAAAAATGTGTCTGGATTATTACTTTCCAACTTTCTCTACTCAATCCTTTTCTTTCTCTTCCCAGTTTCTTAACAAAAACACCTAAGCAAACAAAAAAATGGAAACAGAAGTTTCTGGTATCATAGGTGAGGTAGGCAGTCTGCTCTACTAATGAATGGCCTCTGCTCAGCTATTCAAACAAAGTTAGAGGTTACTGGGATCAGTTACGTACCTCCTTGCCCTTTAAAATGGTTAAATTATCTTAGTACAAAGCACATAAAAATCTTACGAAAGAGTTCCCGAACCATTCCTTTGCCTTTAAGTACTGAGGCCCAGCAGTATTTGGAGAGCATGGATTCAGCTGATGGAAATAAACTTTCCCAAATGTATTTGTCTTTGATGGTGGGACATGTGGCCTGGAATCTTGATGAGATAATTGGCAAGGCCTGCTCTGAAAATGAAACCTACCCCCCCATAGGTGTAATCAACAGTGAATCTGCATGAAAAAAAATACAAAACAAACATGTTGAATGCAAGTCTAAGAGAAGGCTTTATTGTAGTATTTGGAAGATTTAGGCATTTATTGGCAATTTCTTGAATATTTGTGTGTTCTCCTACGCCAGGTACATGGTTTTCCCTAAAGAATATTTTGTAAAAGAATTCCCACAGGAACCTTCCGTCTTTCATGTCTACAATAGAAAAGTAGTAATATTCCCACAGGTAGCACAGGGAGACCTATGGCAACTCTCTTGTTACCCTATTCCTCTAAACTCTGGAGAAGCATTTTTTGAACATCAGTTCCTATCAGAGTAACCCTGGGAAATTGCTTGGAAGTGCGTTCTCCTATGCCACATTCCCAGAGAGTTTAATTAATGATTCTGATCTGTGGTGGACCATTAATTAGCATTTTTAGTAACTATTCCAGGTATTCTGATGAACAAGCTATTCGGATTCCTCTTAGACCAAATAGCTTTAAATAGTTATTTGAAGCACTAATATCAATTGCAATTTTTTAAAGAAAATAATCAGTTGCTTCATAAAGTAATTGCGTATGGTATAGTTGTTACCATTAAGTTACCATTAATTAAGGCAAAATCAGGTAGAAATGAGAGAAATACTATTGGGGGTCCCGAGTCCCAGTTCCCTGAACCCAGGTGACCTGGGTGGGTTTGATTAGTTGGCTGAGCTGGAAAGTTCAATGGAGGCACGGGGGTAATGGAAAGCAAAAATGAATGGAAAATCAAACAGGAGTACACAGGCAGAGTAAATGGAAAGGAAAGGTAACCTGTGCAAGTTTCAGGGTAATAAAGAGAGTGTTTAGGAGAACAAGGAATGTTTAGAGCACTTTCAAAGAGAATTGGAAGATGGGCTCTCCCAAGAAAGAGAAAAAGTGAGAGAGACTAAGACACAAAGGCCTGCAAGGGGTACAAACAGTGTCTCCCTTTGAAATTGGTTCCAAGCCTTTTCTTGGCCTCTTTGCACCTCTAGGCAGAGTTGCCCTTTTCTATTGGTCATGGACTGTCTCTTTCTATTGGTCATTGGTTACCTAGGTTACTTCACACCCACATTCTTATCTGCCCTCTGAAATTCCTGGTTCAGCCAGCCCGGTTTCCCTCCTACCCACCTTGAAACCCTTTTCTTAGTGTCCCTTCTCAAATACTAATTATTTAGAACCTTTTATCACCAAATACTAATCATGTATGTGAATCCACTCTTAATGTACCTTGTAAAAACGATACAAATCAATGTTGTTCTTGTAAATAAAGTGGCTTTTACTGTTTATTGGATTCTTCTAATTTAAGGATCCAGATTTTTCTTAAGAATGTTGATATGGAGGGAGAATTCCATATTGTGAAACCCCTTAAACACTATCAGTGTCTTACTGTGAATTTTAAGAGGTGTAACTCTCCACTTTTAGATCCAAATTCTTCAGCCCTTTTAGATCCTTCTTTTCCAAGGAGAAGAGAAATGGACAAATACCTTTTGAGTGCCTTTTTGAGGCTAGACAGACTTACACATCTTATGCAGCTTCCTTCCAGAAACAGAGTGAGAGGATTCTTAATTAATATTTAATGTTTGATAGCCAGTGTCATTCCACATAATATTTAAAGATAGAAATAATCATAACTTCAGAGATGAAGAGGACAAGACAATTCTGATATGTTTAGTTTCTTGTGAAATGCATAGAACATAAAGTAACAAAAATTGAATTCAAACCAGCGTCTGCCTCTGTGATTGGTGCCCCTTCCCGGTTTTATGCAGGCCTAAAACTACTCTTGTAAAGGGAAATATTTTGCGTGTGTCTGTGTATCTGGGAGCAAAGACACGCACTAGGTCTACAGCATAAACAGAAGACATGATGGGTAAGCATTAGCCCTCACCCTATTTTTATGCTTTGCAATTTCAATTGGTATTTCGATTATGGTTTGATATTTTTCATGCTTGTTCTCAGCCTAGAGGTGATTTTTTTTCTTTTTTCTGGAACATATAATTAAGAACAAGGCATGAATGGAAAGTAGTTTTGGCTATTTTTTACATTTGGATAATTTGAAGGCCCAAGCTTAAACGCTGAAATGTTCCATGTTTTATTTCTCCCTGGGGAGAGACTGTTGGTACACATAGGCTAGAAAGGCTAAATAGCATGGTTAACAAACAACAGGGCAAAAAATGGCCTTTGAATATGAAGAACATGAAATCCTGTGTTGCCAAACCGCTGATTTGCATGTAACTATGGCTTCTCTTCATTATATCTTTGTAGAATTGCATCCTCGCAGGAAAATCAAATATCTTTTATTTGCCTTTTCCTGGGATATGTTTATAGTTTTAACACAAAAATTATTATCAACAGTTGATCTGTGACTCCAAATATTTAGTTAAGAAGAACAGTTTCTCTCCTTTTGTCTTTTCCTCTTCGTTGCTCTATTCCTCTTTCTTCAGGTACCCCGACTTCATACTCAGCTTTTAAAATAAGCTATCAAGGCCTTTTGGGAAAAGATTTGATTAAAATATTAATTGTCATGTTTAAAAATGAAAAACCATTGGGAAGTTGAAAAATGTCCAAAAATAGGAGAACAGTTTCATCTTCATCGGATGAAACATGAGCAGGCATTTGAGAGCCTTGTTGAAATTATTTAGTATTATGGGGGGGAAGTCACAATTTATTATTGAATGGAGAAGGAAACAAAATCATCTCAATGACTATTTTGGGAGATACATAAAACATACAGAAAATAACATATAAAATACGATGACCAATTCCATCAAATCTAAATGTAACACTATTTTTTTAGAAGAGTTTTTAAGCACACAAAAAAACCAAGATTTCCAATATAGTTGAGCCATCAGTATCATCTTTTTTGAATTCATGTTTCTCATCCATCCTCTGTTACGCCGTGGTAAGGATTCAGTGTTCAACATTCTCCTCCGTGATTTTATATTTATGAACACGTTTTTAAGCATGTAACATTTTTGTGTGGCATTTAAAACTTTATATAAATTGGATAAAGCTGTATATTCTACATTCTGCTTTTTATGCCCTGCTCTACCTTATGTTTTTTTAGATTTACTCAGGCCAATACTTGCAGATGTGATTCATTCACTTTATCTGTTATATCATGTTGCAGTAAATGACTGTACCAGAATTTATCTGTCTTCCTACGGATGGACCTTTAGGTTGAGTTGAATGCTTCTGAATCTCTCAGGATCCCAGTTCCTTCTGGATTTGCCCCTATAGGTGGGATTCTTGCACCATTGAGCGAGAACATCTACAACCATCAGAGTGTTCAAAGTGATTTCCAAAGCGTTTGTATAAACTTACACATCCGACTTAGGCCTTCTGCTTCTTCACGTCTTGGCTAACACCAATATTATCAGATTTTTAAATGTTCTTCCCCCAAAATGAATATGACATAGTAGTCCATTGTTTTAATCTGAATGTTCCTGATGCAGTATTTCATAGATGTATTGACTCTATTGGTTTCCTTTTTGTAAATTGCTTATTTGCTTTGTCTATTTTCCTATTGGGGTGTCTTATTCTTATTGACCGAGACAAATTCTTGATTTAGTCAGAAAGTGAATCCTTTTTGTTGGTTGTATGTATAGGGAATGTCCCTCAATTTGGTTTTTCTTCTACAAAATTGTGGTAACTATTCTTAGGAAATCACATTTCTGCATAAATTCTGGAAACACATTTTAAGTTTGACAAAACCCTAACATTTTGGTTGGGATTTCCAGTGAGAGTGTAATTTGTGCAAAGGTGACATCTTTCTGGTATTTTCTTCAAAACATACACAAGTCATATCTTTCCATTTACCTTGATTTTTTTTTTAATGCCCTTCAAAAATATTTTATACATTCTTCAATGGACATGTTACATATTTCTTGTTAGGTTTATTTCAGGTGCCTTAGTTTCTTTCGTTGCTGTGAATGCAAACTTTTCCTCACTGCAGTTTCTAATCCTATCACTGTTGGCTGAAGGGCTATTAATGTTTTATGGAGGTTCAGTATCTAACGATGTTGCTAAACTTCCTCATTTCTAGAAGTTTGTACATTCTCTTGGCTGTGTAATCCTCAAACTATGGTCTCAGAGTGGCAGCAGTAACATATCTAAGAAACTGCTAGAAATACAAATTACAGGCTCCGAATCACAGGAACTGCAGATGTGGTTAAATCAAGGACCTTGAGATAGGGCGATTACCCTGGCTTATCCTCCTGGGACCAATCTAATCACATACATTTTTAAAAGCAGAGACATTCCAGGCGTTCCACATTACAGGGAGATATGGCAAGAAAGGAATAGTCAGAAAAATGCTCCTGGTTGTATTCAGATGGGGAAGCAGATCTCTCCTAACGCCTCCAGAAAAACAAACAAACAAACAGACCAGGCCTGCCAACACCTTGATTTTAGTGCAGAAAGAACAACGTCAGACAAAATAGTAGGGTGAATGCCAGGAAGGGAAAGTGTTCAACATCTCTTTCTATTGTAACGTTCCCAAATATAAAATTTGTTTAAACCAAGTAATAATAAAAAAGTCAAAACTATTGCCGTCAGATGGATACGAACTCAATATAAGCATTGATGCCAACCAGGAGATTAACACGCACAGCGGTTAAACACAGAATGTAAACAAGATCATGGAGAATATAAATCAAGAAGAAGGAGAAGACAAAAACTAGAAGAGATGAACGGGAACACTTTTGCAGATCTGGGTGCCAGAAGTTAGAATGTGCAGGAAAAGAAATGGCTTAGGAAAAAGAGGAAGACGTTAAAGCCATCTTCCTGGGGACGGGTGGCAGTGGGGATTGAAGATGGTGGGGTGGGAACAAAGTGCGCTTGCTGCAGAGATGGGTATCTTCTGCTTTTAGGCACTGAGGCCAGTCGACTGGCTGAGATTTCAGAGGGAATTTATCTGGCATGAGTTTTATGACAGCAAAGGCTCTGAGTGAGGAGTCAACAAAACAGAAGCAGTGAAGAAAAGAGACAAGAGGGGAGAGAGCCCAGTCTGCTTATGCCCCAGAGAGGCAGACGGGCGGGCTTCCAGGAAGAGAGGGTTGGGGTATCAAGCAAGGGGAGAGAAAAGGTCGTTGTGGGTAGTAATGATGAATCTCCTGAGTACCTTGGAGGCAGAGTCAGAGTAAGAGGAGTGAGGAAGGAAGTGGGGGGGGTGTCAGTGAGAGGACATCACACATCTAGAAACCGTGAGGGGACAAGGATCTGAGGAGAAACTGGAAGGGAAGAAGATTATGGACGTCCTCCTGGGTTTCTGCAAAGTTCTTCCCCAAAGCATGCAGAGAAGAAGTCATGTTCAATCTCTTTTATTCTTTGACACTGGCAATTGTTCTCTGCTGTGTCATTTGGTTGACAGGTGATCACGGGTAGCACCTGCATTGCAGGGCACATATCTGTGTATATTTTTATTATTTTCATCATAACCTCTAGCACATTTAAGCTTAGCTGTGTCGTGCTGTCTCGGTCTGCAGATGACACTGCTAAGGCTTCTGCATGCTCATCGTTGGACGCGTTGAATGGAGAGAATGGATTACTCCATGCAGATATTCCTTGCCCTTTCCTGGTGTTTTAGGAAAGGGGTGTTTTAATGAAACCCCTAAGGCCAGTCTTACCATTGGGTAGTCCTCCAAGTTCAAGGTTGTGACATTAGTTATTTCCTAGTAGAAAATAGAAAGAGCCCACCCAGGAAAGCATTATTCATAGGACGAGATGCAGTCTATTCTCTTAATTCAAAAAATAGAAGGGGATGTGCTCATTACTCCCAGAGAGCTTTTAGCCTAATGAAGAATCCTAACATACATATGTTTTTATTACAAGTAAGTTTCCAAGATTGCTTCATAGGAATGGATAATACCTCTCAATTCCCTGCAGAAAATAAACTAGAAAAGGCAGATGAAAATTTGACTGTGGTGCTTCCTCAGAAAACAGAAAGTGAAGAGCGAGTTGATGAGATAAAGGAGAAAATAAACCTTGGGGTAGCCATGGGACAGACACAGCCCAGCCACAATAGCAGGAAAGGTGATGTGTGTCCTTTCAGTCAAGAGCAAGGGGGACAAATATCATTCTACAGTGGAGGAAGAAAGGAAACGGGGAGATCATAGTAACTGCTGAAATTGAAGTTTTGGGAACCTTGCAAAAATGAAGTGGAAAGAATAGACCCAGTGCGGGCAAATGTAAGAAAAATTGGGAGGTGTGTGGGTTTTCCTTTTTCTCCCACCATCTTCCCATTTGAGAATCCATTCTTTGCTGGGACCACAGAATTACTTGTGTTTTCGCTGTGTTGATAATGATCTACATCACACCTTAGCCTGTGCAGACACACAAAGAACAGAAATTCTACTGTGATCGTCCGTGATTGGGTGATACACAGGAAATGAAGACCCCAACTTGTACCGTAAATAGGGCAACTAGATCCTGAAATCTTGGTAGATGTCATTGTGCATTTATGACAATGCAAGTTTTAAATACAGTATTTTGATATGTGGATGTAGGTATGGAGATGATTATAGCTACTTTCTATCCTTTTGATCTTAGACAGGGAGGGAACACATGCAAGGGTGGATTCTCGGTACAATTTGAAAAAAAGAAAAGCTGGATTCTTGCTTCCAAACAATTTTTAAACTAATAAAGAAAGAGAGCAAACTGGGGTGTTACGAAAAAGGATTTACTAACACGTCTTCGTTGGATTTCTTCTTTGCTTTTTAAAAAGTGTTTCCATCTGGTATTTTGTACGCTAGTTTTCTGATCCTAAATATTTCAGTGTTGTGTTCATTGTTTCCTAAACAATGAAAAAACTAGACTCATGCAGCAGAATTGTACTTCTTCTTGGAGCCTGGAACTCTCAGACGTCATGTCCTTCTGAACAGTAAAAGTCATGCTTATTGCTGCCAGGAAGTTTATAACATTATTGTTTAACTTTAAGGAGGGTTCATTGAAATGATGATAGAAGCTCCCTGATTAAATATATTCACCAAGACTTTCCATTTCACGGAAATTAACATTGAAGTAGATTTTTCCACCATAAAATACATACATGTATATGTAATGTCACTTTCTACATGATACCACAACCACTCTGGCAATGTAGATAAAGAGCGGGTTTCCTGGTGGGGGTGGTAGGAGTGTTTAGAAGTGACCTCCAAGGTCATTGTGTTCAGTTTCTACCTTGAATTGCAACATCTGTGAGTGGCTACTACAAGGGGGGGTCCAGGTAGCCCATGTACCTATGAAGATGACACATTTGCTTCCTCTTCATTCCCAGAAAAGTAGATTTGCCCAGGTATAATATTCTAGATATGTACACACTCTAGATTTTCTTTCAGAAAGTACATTTTTCTCTGAGCATTTGAGAATATCCTGTTGTTTTTTTCCTCCCCATCTGCTGTATTTGCCACACAAGAAAGAAAATGTTCTGGACTAGATTGAATTTTTTTAGGTTAAAGTCATTGTACTGAACGGTATCGAGCAAAAACAGATACAAAACAGCCATGTTGCTTCTTGCAAAAAGGGCTGTTTAGACCATTTCTTGACAGTTGAGGTGCCCTGACGGTGCAGACATGAGGCCAGGTGCATGGGCCGAGGAACTGGGTCTCATTCTGTCTCTCCACACGCTGGTACACGTGTGTCAGTGCAGCCACCCAAACGGAAACAGACAGACACGCGCGGCCGGAGTCTGAGAACTCTACAACGCATTCCAGCTTTAGAGGACCAAAGAGAACCCACCAGTGGTATTTGTTAAATGTCAGGAATTGGAAAGAACAACTAAGACAAATTTCTGTGAGAATCACAACGTTCTGGCTGTAGCAGTAGGATGCAGCCAAAAGACCTCCTTACTGGAAGGGAGAACATTTCAGGTTCAAGTCCTATCTCCTCCATTTTACTGGGTGCATAACTAAGTCAAGTCTTTGTGGGGAGGTTGCTTAAAGGTTCGGAATTTTGTCTATCCTTGAGGACGACAATAATCACCGTGTATTGTTCTCCCTTCCAGTAAGTGTCTCAAAAGAGTAGGGTGCCGGTCCCATATGCTGGAGGTGGTGGGTTCAAACCCAGCCCAGGCCAAAAACTACACACACAAAAGAAAACCTAAGGGGGAGAAAACGAGAGAAAGATACTGTCTCAGGCTGTCTTTATTAGGTCTTTTTTCATTTGGGAAACTCAGTCTCCTTTCAAAGAGTACATGTTCTTGCTATTTTAAATCTTTTGATTGTCGCTTTGGCTAAATAAATATTATTTTATTGTGATCTGTGATCCTATTTTGATTAAGTGTTTGAAACCTTTGACATGTTTGACTAGCTTCCCCAAATTCAATTTCACATTTGAAAACTAAGTCTTTTGACCTCAAATTACTTTTAAGATGTTACAAAGAACCTTGGAAACATCCAGAAGAGAGCTGGCTTACTTGATATGTTAAATTATATGGAAAACATTGTCAAATAAGAAATAAGGAGTAGGGTGGTGCCTGTGGCTCAAAGGAGTAGGGCGTTGCCCCGCTACCGGAGGTGGTGGGTTCAAACGCAGCCCCCGGCCAAAAACTGCAAAAAAATAAAATAAAATAAAATAAAATAAAATAAAATAAAATAGAAAAGAAATAAGTTGTAACCCTTTTCCAAGTATATTTTATGGATACATTATTAACATATGTTCCAAAATTGTGAGAGATTCCTAAAATTCTGGTATTTCTTGCTGTACATTATCAGTCATACTTAGGGTTATTGTGTTAAATTACTGTAAATCACAACAGTAACCAAATTTCCTTGTCAATTGGCTACTTTAAGTCTTGTTCCCAGTTGTTTGCTAATTTCAGATGCATTTTATGGAAGTTTTTTATAAGCAAGTAGAATCTTAGAGTGTTGTGTCTTCAAGGAAAGGACAGAAAGAACCCTAACGAGCTCTCTAACTTTTGGAACGCACTGCTCTCAAGGAAGCCAAACACCGACCTGCAGCTGATTCTACTGTTTCTGTACCTTGCTGCTGCTTTTTTCCCCTTCTTTTCTTTTTCCTTTGTTCTTTGTTCTATCCCTCCCATCCTCTCCCCTCATCTCCACTTTTCTTTCTTTTTTTTTTTTTTTTTTTTTTGAGACCAAGTCTCACTCCATTGCTCTGGGTAGACTGTCATGGCATCATAGCTCACAGCAACCTCACACTCTTGGGCTCAAGTGATCTTCATGTCTCAGCCTCCCAAGTAACCGAGACTGCAGGTGCCTGCCCCAACTCCTGGCTAGTTTTTCTGTTTTTAGTAGAAACAGGGTCTTACTCGTGCTCAGGCTGGTGTTGAACTCTTGAGCTCAAGTGATCCTCCCACCTTAGCCTCCCAGAGTGCTGGAATTACAGGCAGGAGCCACAGCACCCAGCCCGTGCCTTGCTTCTGTTTTTTTCTCTGTCACTTTCCTTTTTCTGTCCATAAATATTATTTGACCATGTGGTAGATGCCCCCCTCCCCCAATCTGAGCCTATTCTGTTTCAGGGTGCTGCATGCTACTCAAATCATCCTTTGGTCAATGAAACTGTTGTCAAGTTTAATTTGTTCAATGTTATTCTTTCAACAGACTGTTTTCTCCAAATTCACTGATTCATTGACCTCGGGGGTGGGAGGAAGAAGTTTACGTTTATTAAACAGCTACTGTGTGCAGGAAGAGTGCTAGGTTTTTCTTTTCTTGCAGTAAGTCCATAAGCAGTGCTCTAACTCGAGTATGACTGACTATGCATTTGATTATCAAAACCTGTGACAGGCTATAGCTTCATAGCTAATCCCTGGATATTCCTACCCCCAGGACATGACTACTTATGTTACCCCCAGAATGAATTGAACTAGGTGCTGGGATCGTAAATAGCAATCTCAAATTAGATCACAAATCATTTCCAAAAGAGTCAAGCCCACCCTTGAGGTGAAGGTGTTTGTGTTAAAACACAGATCTTAAGATTCTCCTGAGATAAATCCCCTCTCAGGCCCGACCAAATCACTTCAGCTCTCGCTTTTACTCCGTCTTGCCCCACTTGACAAGCAGTGTTGACTGTTCTGGAAGCCATCTTTATCTTTGTATCTTTTGGGAACCCAAAGCATAGCACGGTAAAATAAAAAGACAGAAATAAACACGCTGCAGTCACCTAATTCTTCAAAAAGTTAAAGAAAAAAAGACAACTCCAGTTTAAATTTAACACAATGTTCTTTTATAGGTGTCTTGGCAGCTTTAAATTATGGAGGTGTCTGAACCTCAGCATTGGGTAGATTTAAGATAACCTTGGGCTGAACGCAGAGGCAAAAAAAAAAAAATGAAAATGATCAGTGCTTCTTGTCTTCGTTATTCCCCCAAATTAAGTGGGAACAAAGCCGTCATCCTTCTGGAAGCAAATAAATTGTTTTTATAATTAACTTGAGTTTTGAGCCTTCGGCTTCATTTAAATATGGTTGCCAATGACAAAACACAAATAAATCTCCTAAATATTCCTAACTATGCGGGTAACTACTGTTAACTACTGTGTTTTGCTACGTATCATTTATTCATCTCTTTAAAACTAAAGATTCAGAAAGGTTTTTTTCTTTAATTTTTTTGAAAGTAAGGTGTATTTTGAACGTGGTTGGAGAACTGGAATTTTTATCAACAACAGCTGTTGCTCCCATATCAGCTTTTAAGGTATTCCTAAGAGGATAATAAGGAACAAGTGAACGAACCAACAGCAACAGCAAACCTGAAGACTTAAACAAATAAAATAGAACAAAAAGATAATAGTGTTTGCTTTCTTCCAAAATGTTTTCCTGTAAGAAATAATTTATAATGCTTCTATGTCAAGGATAGGAAGAGGCAGCTTTCAAAAAAACAACAGGGACATGTTTCTATTTGAATTATTAGTATTTTTTATGGTTGGGGATTCATTGAGGGTACAAAGAATTAGGTTACACCGATTGCATTTGTTAGATAAAGTTCCTCTTATAATTGTGACCCACCCCCAAGGACAATGTTTTCTTATAAGAAAATTAACGAACGTGTAATGTTTCACAGCAAACTTGGTGTTTACACACTTAACTCCGGTAAAAACAGACATGTTCCTCCTTTCGAAAATCAAGTAACTTTGTTTTTTTGGCAGTAGCTTCTGAGGAGAGGCGTGGCCATCCAACCAAGTTAGCAATGCATGTGTACGTTTTTTCTTTTTATTTTCTTCTCACTGTGCTGCCTCTTTGCTTCCCTCTATTTAGCAGAGCTTTTTCCTCTATGTTCATTAACTCATATCATGCTTGTAACAGAGGAAAAGAAAAACAAAACTAAGGTTTGTTTAGTTTTAGCACAAAGTAAAATACTTCCCTTTCCAAGCTTTGTTTTCTAGAAGCCTAAGCACTTAGGGGCATTGAGATGATTTTTCACAGTAAGATAAAAAAGACAGAATTCCTGATCATAGATAGCCAGAAATGTCCAAGAATCTTGGCCAGGGAAGCTTTCAGCAACCTGTAAAGAGTTTCCCTTGGCTGGGAGGTCGGGAGAGAGTTGGAGATCAGAGCTCCCCAGAGTCAGTGTCTCTATGTTATATCCAGAAAGAAGCTGGCCGCCCTCAAGCAGGCCAGTCTGCGAACCAGACACAGACTGGCAACACGAGAGAAGACCCAGGTATGGCAAGGGAAGGATTATTGGCTTCCCCAGGCTACAGGGCAGCAGAGTCATGATCCACAAAAGGATCATGGATCCATGAAATCCATGAAAGGCCTTCTCTGCTCTTAGCCTTCACTTAGCAGACTTGACCCACGGCCTCTGCCCCAGGGTCATGCTAAATATCCTTCCTGACAGAGCCAGCCCCCTGAAAGCCAAGCATCTTATTCATTTACTCATTCATTCCTTGATCCGCCTTAATGAATTCAACAACTATTCAATGAATACCTACTGGGCATAGAACCTCCCCTTATGACACTTCCTTTCTCCTGCAGACACCACAAGTAAGCAAGAAGATAATATAGAGCATGTTGGGTAGGTAGTGAAAATGCTATGACAAAATACGCATTGCCAATGACAATGCGTTAGAGAAGGAACTACAGGCTAGTCAGGGAAGGCAACCGTGAGGAAATGGCCTATAAGTGACCTCAGGAGGACCTGGCAAGAGGACTCCACCCTGGAGGGGAGGGAGAGTGTTTTTAGGAGAGGGGACAGTAGGACCTGTGTGCAGAGCCTCTCCTGAGCAGTGAGCATGTCGATCTGTGGGAGGAGCAGTGAGGAAGGAGGGCCATGTGCTGGGGGATGAGGGGGCCACATGTGTGGGTCACGAGAAGGGTTTGGGACGTCCTCCCAGGTGCCTTAGGAAGAAGCCACTGGACAGTGGAGAGGCGGGAAATGTCATTTAACAGGCCACCGTGGACAGTGCCTCTCCAGGGCAAGAATGTCACAGGCAGTGTTCACAGTGTACTTAGGTGACCAGGTAAGAGGCATGAAGGAACTCGTGAGTCCCACAGAGATTGGGTTGAGAATGGCTGCATGGGGCCATGCTTCTTAAGACACCTTTGTGTATACTCTGTGCCTGCATTTTTCAATGTGAGATATTTTTCAAAAATATGTTAGACCTTATTGGGAAGGATATGTGGTAAAGCGTCCAAAAAATTTTGTTACTGATATTATTAAAGTCTCTAAGTTGGGAAATTCCGAAATTTGGGAGTGAGGATTTTTCAGTCTGGTTTTTTTTTTTTTTATTCTTTTAACCTTAGAATAAATTATCATATTCTGTGGAAGAGATTAAAGACCTAGCTGCTCTATTTTTTATTTACTTCCTCTGTTTCTTGACTCACATGGTGACATCAATGATCTCATTCTTTTTCGAAGCCATTGAGCATTGGTTAATTTCTGACAAAGAAAACATGGTATTAAGGTGTTCCTGCCTGTTGCTTGAGAACCACTGGTAGAATTCTCAGAGCATCAGGGCCTGGTTTCCTTTGCCAGTCCCCTGAGTAATTTTGTAAGGGAAGTTCATGCCAAGAATGATGGAGAATATAATTAATTACTGGGAATTTTTGTCATGTCATATAGTTACCCTAAGGGCAACAGAAATTTTGAATAGTTAAGAAGTATGATACATAGTAGCCCAAAAGTATTTTATGTGGAAATTAAAGTAAACAAATTGGGGCAAATATAGAAAAATGGGAAAGTTAGTAAAACACATATTTTTGGGGTTTGATAGGGATTTAAATGACATCATTGACAGATTACTAAACAAATTCCCATGAACTCCTGCAGGACAGTTCTCTGGGTGGTCCTGGACCACCCATCTTTATTTTCATCCCGAGTTTAGGATTTGAAGTGGATTGAAAGACTGACTACTGGACATGGTGGTGAATAATTTCCAAGCCAGATCTAAAGATGCCTTTTGGGCTTAAATTCAATGTCTTAGGACTCTGCCGCTGCCATTGAATGAACCAAGTGAGAGATCAAGTGGAACAGCTGAGCAGGCAGCTGACTTCAGGCAATCAAACAAATCTAGCCCAGTTGGATCAGGTGAAAACCGCCCAGCTGAACCCAGGCTAAATTGCTGACTTGGAGAACCATGGGCAAATAAATGACTGCTTAAAACTATCACATTTTGAAGCAATTCATTATACAACAATAGTCAGCTCTACGGATTATATAATATTATATAACTTACATTAATAGCTCACATTCATCGAGTGCATTCGGTTTGCTTGTACCTGTTCTAAGCCCTTGATGTCCATTGCAGATTTCAGCCTCAGGTCAGTGTTACTAGGTATGTGTTATTATCATCCATCATTTTTTACATGAAGAAACTGAGGCACAAAAAGGCCACCTTGCCAAAATTGCAAGCTGTAGGACTTAGATCCAAGCAAGCTGCTATAGTATGTGCCTGCTATATGCTCACATAAAATGTGAACTTAATGAGACTTTAATGATTTTTCCTAAATAAAAGATTTTAGTGTTTCCCAATTGCCAGGCATACAAAGAGTTTAATAATCTTTCCCATAATTGTTCTGTTAGCCCTATTTTTTTTTAGCTACACTCCAGCCATGCCGAACCTCTTTCTGTATCCAGCACACTCTGACCCTGTCACTATTATACTTTTTTAAAAAGTCATTATTCTGTTGTTCTCTGCTTGAAATGTTTTTTGTTTTTTTTTCTTTGATGATGACATTCAGGACACAGTGAGCGCCGTTTCCTCTGTGAAGTTGTCCCTTCTTACCGCTTCAAATTTTTCCCCTGTTCTTGTTACACACACCTTCATGTATGACCCTTATCATGGTTGTCTTGCTTGTACATGTGATGTGCTTGCCTTCTCCAGACAGTGAGCTTGTCTAGAACAGGTTGTATGACTTAGGTCATAAGCCCATATTCCCAGGTGTCTCTTCCAACCACCCCACGCAACTAGCAGAGAGTCTGAACATAATATGTCAACATCAGCTGCTTTGACAAATACATTAAATTGCTAAACACACTAATTTTCATCACATGGAGACCTCAACAAAGGAACAAATCTCTTTAAAAAATCTATTTGAATAATAGGGGTTACAGAATGAAGGAGGACAAGATTGTGTTAGTAATCTAAACTCTGTTCTTCAAAATACATTGTCCAAAAATGGTTTAACTCCTTCACCTTTTCACCACACATCAACTCTGCTCTGGAAACAGTAAGAAAACACAGTGGACCCTTGGATAGCACAAGTATGAACAATGTGGGTCCCTTCATACATGGATTTTTATCAATAAATATTTTAGAAATTTTTTTGGAGATTTGTGACAATTTGCAAAAACTTGCAGATCAATCAAGTAGTCTATAAATAGAGATAAAATAAGTATGTCATGAATGCATAAAATATATGTAGATACTAGTCTGTGTTCGTGGACTTTTTATGTCATTAATGAAGCTTCCAAAATACAGTAGGCTATTGGTAATTAATTTTTTGGAGAGTTAGAAGTTATACTTGTATTTTCAACTTGAGGGGGTCAGCATCCCTAACCCCCACATTGTTCAAGGGTCAACGGTATCTGGCAGTGGTAGGGATTTCTAAAGCTTTCCTTATCTTTATGGCGGAGTGGTTAGAATTATGAAATTACAAGAAAATGAATTCTACATAAATGAGGAAACCAGTGTCACTTCTTTGTTTTGTTGCTACTCTTAGAATCCTCCTTTAGGGAAAAAAAAACTATATAAATCATGGTTTGCACTCTATTTCTATAATGGGTTTCGGAAGCTTCTTTAGGGACGTATTTGGGGGAGGGTCATCAGATTTTCAATTTAAAACAAAGTACATACAATTAGCAGTTTCTTGCACATTGTAGGTATCCAATCAATGATGATTATTAGTTTTGTTATGACTATGAGAAAAAAAATTGCCTTGTTTTCCTTAAAGTGGTATCAGCAGCCTTTCACATGCTTTGAAATATACTTTCGAATCATCATTTTGGGGGCCACAGTATCCATTTTATATTAGATTCATCATTTATTGAATAATTTTTCTAGTTCAAAACAGAATTTTCTCTCAGTTGTTGGCTGATATGAATTACCCCGCAGAGGACATAGAGTGTTTAGAAAGCTCTGTCTTCATTTCTGTTTAATTCTTCAGGGTAGGCTCCCAGAAGAGGAAATGCTGAACTTAATTATATAGACTTTGCATATAGGTTCCTTTTAGATGATGTTAAATTGCTTTCCAAAAGGTCTGACCCAGTTATTTTGCTAATTACGGTGTAATTATGCACAGAGAACATGAAGTCTGTGTTTCTAAATGATTTCTTCATCTGATGGTCAAAATAGTATTGTAATGTCATTTTTAATATGCATATTTGGCTACTCCGGAGTGTGAACGTTTGTGTATCCTTGAAACACTGTGCTCACTGGGCTCCTGAGATAACCCACAGCCTTGCCTTTTCCTGCTCTGCTCCTCCTCAGTTCAACTTCTTCATGTTTGCTAAGATGCAGTCACAGGCCACATGTTTACATGAACTTCTCAGATGATCTCACTGGGGCCCATGGCTTTAAACCCCATATTCCTGTCTAACACTCCCAAATTTATGTCTCTAATCCAGACACTGCTCCTGAACTTCAGACCATAAATTCATTTTCTTTTCAACAACTTACTTTAAATGCATTAAAAAAAAAAAAAAGACATTCAAACACAAAGTATTCTAAACTGAGCTGCTGCCATTGCCTTATAAACTTGTTCATTGTGTGGTCTGGTCCATCTGAGTGGCAGTGATAGGCCCCAAACCCTGTATGTGGACTCCTCTTCCTCTCAGATCCCATATCTAACCCATTAGCAAACCCTAATGCCTCTTCCTTCAAGTATAGCCACCATCTTACCCAATTCTTCCCATCTTCACTGCTTCCTTGTGTTACACTACGCATAGTTTGTTTTTGTTTCACATGTTGTCTTAGTCCATTTTTGAGGCCCCCACTGAAGGCTGGTCAGTTCCCCTTTTTGGATACCTGATTGAGTCCCCACCCCAGCCACTTCCCTTAAAGGGCTCACACTTGAGAACACTACATGCTCACTGTAATTGCCCCAGGGCCAGGCACCTGACAACTCGCAACAGCCTCTATGTTGCCCTCTTGCACATATAAGCTGCCCCATCCAGCTTCATCTTATGATCGCTCTGTCCTGGGGTACAATCCCAGACGGCCCTGCTTGTCAGCCGTCTGTTTGTGGGAGCCAAAAGCGATCTGCTGTCACTCTAACATCTTGGTGTTGTGTCCCGCCACCACGAGAACCTCTAAGTCTGACAAGACCTCCAGCTGATGGTATTCCCCTCTGGACTGATCTCAGCTCCTGGATCCACCCAGACGCCAGAGTCATTCTTTTCAGTTACAAGCCAGATTTTCTCCCTTGACAGCTCTGTTTTTCCATCTCACTTGGGATCACGTGTCCTTCTTTTCCCTCTGATTAGGAGTCTCCTGCTAATTCCCTCTTCACCAGCCACACTGCCTTCTGGCTCTTTCTAGAACATGCTGGAACATTTCCTCTGTATGGCCTTTGTACTTGCTCTACCCTTTGTTTGAAACACTCAGAGGTCTTTACTCTTAACGTGGATCTATTTAAAAATAAGCAATCACTTCCTCTAATATTCCTGATCTTTCTTCTCTGTTTTATTTCTCTATTTAGAATTTATTTTCTAACTTCCTATACATACATATTACTTAGGTAACTGTTTCACTGTCTCTCCCCACTAGAATATAAACAGAATATAAACAGGCAGGGATTTCTGTCATTTCCTTCACAATTTTGTGTTCCAAAGACAGCTAAGGGCACAGACAGGTTTACATTGAATCTCTGCCTCTGAATTGCTAGGTGACCATGGACCAGTTGCTCAACTGCTAAGTTCCCCCTTTCCTTTTCTGTCACATGAGGACGACACAGTCACCTGCCACAGAGGGATAGCAGCAGGATTCACTAACTTCATGTAGGTATAGAACTTAGACCCGGGCCTTGCACAAGAATAACACTATGTAAGTATTTGTGGGGGGGAAAAAAAAGCATCACTAAACTTGCAGCATGTGAAATAGACGGGACTTGGCTCTTGGAAGCTGATCAGCAAATAGACATTGACTGAAATCTCGAAACAAAGTACATAACTAATGAAAATTTAGTTCTTGAGTTAGAGGGACTGCTGACCAATGCGCTTTGTTTGCTAGACCCTAGGGAGCCTACTTACCCTGTTACAAAGAGCCATCTGCTGAGAGTTCCTTTCCAAGTGATGGGGGTCTCTGTGCAGGTGAATTCTTACTGCTGTAAGAAGGAGCACATGTCACAGCAGGAGGAGATGATAAAGGTCCCTGACTCACCAGGGCTGTGTCACACAGTAAGAAATCGATATTTGAGTTTCGGCCTGGTTCTTCACATGGAAATCTGAAATTTCCGCAGTGATAGATGTGATAAGAGCATCTGTTGTTCCAAGGAGATGATTTCTGGCGAGCCCCTAGGTCAGATGGGGCTGGTACACTAGGAAGAGCAAGGTGTGATTAGAGGAACGTTAGCTCCACTTCAACTGCCAGGAGGACAGAGGGGTGGACAGCTCAGTCACTCACCAGTAGCTACTGATTTCATCAATCATGTCTCTGTAATAAAAGCCTCTGAATAATGGGGTTCAGAGTGCTTCAATAATGGTACTACATTGAGGTACAGAGAATGTTAGGTCTGGTGGAAGGTAAACAGGTGGCCAGGAAGTGACAAGGGCAGATACAGGAGCCAAATTGTAGGTAGGCACCAAATTGTAGCTAGGAACTGTTCCCCATGGGACCATACATAGTGACAGTTTCCTAGTGACCAGAACTGACCTAATTAAAACTATGATGTAATCTACTATAGAACCCCAACCTGTCAATCACTCCAAAGGAAACAACAGCCAATCTTGCCAGGAGAAAGTTGGTACAAACTAGTGAGCAAGCATTTTGTGAAGGGTCTTTCTTCACTGTCTCCGGGATACATTTTCACTTTTTGCAAATTAACTTCTTTACTTCCATTCTTTATGTGATAAAATGTGTAAAATTGATTGTGTCTGTGATCAGTCTATCATGGGCCTGGCTCAATTCCAGTACTTGACACTGGTTCTCTGGGGACCAGGAAACTTCCAGATGGACCTCACAGGAGGGCGGTGACCCACAGAGGTCATGGGAGCTCCGTGCCCCTCCCCTATGCCCTGCCCTGTGTATCTCTTCCATTTAGTTGTTCCTGGGTTGTGTCTTTTATCCTAAACTGGTAACCAGAAGTGAACTGTTGATCTGGGATCTGTGAGCTCTTCTAGCAAACTCTTGAACCTGAGGATGGTACTGTGGGAAGCCCAATTCATATTCCATTAGTTAGAAATATGGGTGTGCAGAAACTTGCTATTGGCATCTGAAATGGGGGGCAGTCTCATCAGGCTGAGCTTTCAACCTGTGGCCTCTGTCCTTGTCAAGACTGAAGTGAAAAGCAGGGCACCCCATTGTTTGCAGAGTTGGAGAATTGATGGGTGTCTCATGTTTGGTGTCAATACACAGGTCATCTGCCCAAGCTTTAAACATTTCACATCTTATAAATTTTCTCTTCAACTACTTTGAGATGTTGGAAATATTTTTCTTAGTTTTGTCACCTGAGAAATTCGATCCAGAAACACAAAATTAGTTTTAGAAATAACACTCAGAAACCTTGTTTGATTTTTCTGTAAAAGTATAAATAGAATAGTACATGCATAAAGATAAACAAGGCAGGTAGTCCTTTAAATTCTGTAATCCACTATCTGTTCTTCATAGAGACTTGGGTTTTGCTACTTAATGTTTACTCATGAATCACTTAACATTGAAAAGTCTCCTTCTTTTTTGCTTTTTCAGATCTTAGAATGAGGAATGGATAATACTGACACAGATAGTGGACAGGAATGAGCCTGGAAGGGAGAATGAGTAACCAGACTGTAGAGGAAGTAGTCTTCCTCCCAGGCAAATGCTACTTTGAATTGCTTATTTTGCAACCTGTTCATCCCGTTAATTGTTTCCCTCTGCTTTTTGCTTTAAATGTATCTTCCCAGGGACTAAGACAGCGTTTTTGCTACCAAAATCAACACATCTTTCTACACTAATGATACCAAAGATACTAAGCTAGACACAGGTGAGACCATTTCTCGGTCAGAATAATCCCTAGGAAGGAAGTACCATTTTCATTCTTATTTTATAGATGAAAGAAACCTGGGTTTTGAGAGGTTAACAGTTCTATGTCCCAGAGCTTGTCCCCTTAATTATCACAGGGGTAGGTGTCAGGTGGCCTGGTGTGTTATTGGCAGAGAGAGGAAATTGGTGTCAGGAAGCTGATACACGTAAACGCGATAGCGGGTGCTTTTGCTACAAGGGTCATGGTGTGATGTTTACAACAGGAGCAGAGAGCAATGGCCACTGCACCTTCCTTTCAGTTTTAGGGGAGGCTGAATGTCTTTGTGCCTCTGAGTGGTAAGTGCCGGGGGACCAGATATTTGTTGTGGTTTAATGTCAAGGAAATCAAACTGACTCCAGCAATCTGTCTGAAGTAAGTGACCTCCCATCCTGGCGCCTCCATGCAGCATCTATCGGGTTGTAAAGTGAAGCAATAGAAACCGCACCTGGGGCCCTCCCAGGGCCAGGGCTTCCTGCCTTATGGACGACTCATACGACTGGAGGGCCTCCCGTGATGGCAACACCCTCATTTCAACGTTTCTCTCCAACAGGGCTGCTCCTTTATAATTTGCCCTCTTGCTCTTTAACCTGCTGGAATCTGATCTAGTTCAAATCACATCCATTTCCTCAAGGAGATGACACCTAATTAAATTCCAAAGACACCGCTTTACAACAAGGATGTTTCATTTTTCTGCAAGTCACTATTTCTCCTTTTTTGCAACGTGCTTTTGCTTGTATCTCTCTTCCAGGCATCCTGACACAAATCTAAAACATTCTAGAAAGAAATTAGATGTAAGAGTCTTGGACATTTACAATAATTTATGCAGCCCTTCCTCCAGGCTTACAGCCAAACTCCGGCAGATGAAATCGGCTTCACTTTTCTTTCTTTTTCAGGGAAGGCTTATGCATTTTATTTATTTTTACTAAATCATAACTGTGTACATTTACGGGGTACCTTGTGCTGATGTGATACATAATGTGGAATGCTTACATCAAACTGATTAAAATAACCATCACCTCACATATTTGTTGTGGTCAGACATTTACACTCTACTCTTCATAGATTTGAAGTGTACCATTGCATCGTGCACAATAGGTGAGGTCCCACTAAACACTCTCCCACCTCCCACCCTCCCTGAAACATACTCTTTTTAGTAAAGTATCTCAAGAATGGCAAAAAAAAGTCCAATTAATCAATACTGTACTATATACTCAAACCCAACATACAATTCATACGCACGATAAAACATAATTGCTTCCCTTTCTATCAAGGGTCATGCCACGATGACTCCTTTTGAAAAGAAACCTAAATTGAAATTGTATAAAAAAACTCTGAGGCAGGGGTGCCAGGGAATAGTTCAATATGATTCTGCAACATCCAAATGTTGGTAAAGTTTATCATAAAAATGTCGAGAGACTATCTGGGGGAAATTCAAAGGCTCTAAGTAAAGTTTGTTGAAGCCATGAGTGCATTGCACATTCAAAAGGGGTCAATTTACATTTACTGAGAAACACTGGCCTTTCTAAAGGGTATTTACTATGGGAAGTCAAGTCCATCTGGGTATATTCAAAGTGATAGCAACTCACGGAAAGGAAGAGGCCCTTTGTGAGATGGTGGGTGACGTTTCTTCACTTCCTCCTATTGCAGCCTCTCTGGGACTCTCACTGATCTGTCTCTCTGTGGCACATTTTCAAAATTTGCAAAAACCATAACCCTACATTTAGACTTGCAGAAGCAGGTGTGTTCATGACAATTGGTTTACTTACTCACTGCCTGGAGCTGAGAAGTCAGCATCGGCCGAGGCGGGGTTCTCCCTGGGCACAGCTATTTCTTTCTCTGTTTCTGCACTCTCCTCTGCCCTTCCAGTACTCACCCTTCACCCCATGGTAGTGGAGTGCACTATGGAATCTGGCTCCCTGTAAATGGGAGGCCTAAAGTGTGACAAACTTCGTAGTTTCTGTTCTTCTCCCGGCTCCCTTCATCTCCAAGGCATGAATTAGGGTCTCTCCTAGCCCACTTGAACTGCAAGGCTGAATCTCCAGACACAGAGCCAGGCCTGGGGACCAGCTGGCTGCCTTTATGACTGACATCTTCCTGGTTTCCCTGATGACTAAATCAGGTGCTTATCAGCTTCCTCAGACAGCTCTGAAACACTTCGATATACTTTCAAAGTGTCTAGAGGGAGTTTGCATTCACCCTTTGAAATCCTCTTGCTGGGGACGGCCTAAAATCTTAGCAACTTTGTCTTCAGCTTTTGTGGATCTATGTCCCCACTGGATTTGCAGTCTAATTCGGCCCTTCACAGACATTTGTGCCCACAGTGGATGCCTCACCATGCCTCTGGTCCTGATCTGAAGGCAAAACCATTGGATCTTTCTGATCCCTTTTCTCAATTCAGATTTGCTGAGCCTTGTAATAACCCTAGATACTCTTCACTGAGCATTTACCAAGTCACTAATTTTGAGGGTGACCTAATGGATTAAGTGCTGATGTTGATAAAGACGAAAGAAAAGAAAGAAAGGAAGGAAGCCAAAGGAAGAAATGGTTAGGTCATTTATTTCAGGGACCACACCTTAAATTCAAACCTCTCCACCCACATCTCAAGTAATTCATTAATCATTAAGTCTCTAACAGCCGGGAGGAAATGGACAAGAATTGTGGTTTTCCTGTGTTATCATCAACGCAGGAAAAGTTAACCTCTACCATAGGTGGTGTGGGTTGTCTGGATTCCCTCAGATTTTAGAAAATGGAAAAGATGGTTCTTGCACGGAGCAGTGGCTAGACCTGAGCAGGCTTGTCTGATTTCACGTGAAAATCTGTCCTATTGTGCTCATCACGACCTTGGAGAAAATGAAAAATATACTTTGCTGGAAGGGCTGGTTGCGGGGGAAGAGGGGCATTGCATCCATGCCGATGGGATTGGAATTAATTTTTCAGTGGAGATGGAATAGGGGAAGATGATCAGAGAATTAAGAAGGGACAGTCATCCTGAGGCAATAGCCAGGTCTGAGCAGTCATCTTCTGAGCAGGCTCCCAGATTTCTCCAGCACCATCATCCATTACTCTGCCTAAAGGGTGATTGCTCTGAAAAAGTCTGGGTGCTCCCAAGCTTTCTTTGAAGGTAAACTGAAGTCATGGATATCAGGGACTCCCTGTCCTTGGTGGTTGCCAGCCCTCCTCTCCCTTCTTGCCTTCTCAGTCCCCCTGCACATGGTCCTCTTGTTCCTTGGGGAGGACCACAGTTCCCCAGCCGGGGTCTGGTGAAGGCCTGCTCACTTGTCAAGACCAAGTTCAAACACCACCTGCTTTCTGAGAGCTCCTGGCCTTTTCCATACAGAATTAAGTCTTCCTTCCTCTGCCGTTTCACTGTATTCTGTAAATATTTCTATCCTGGAACCTAGGGTTTGCCATATTTATGTAAAAATTTGTCTCCCTTTTTATACTGTAGGCTAACTGAAAGCAAAAACCTTTTCTTTCTTTCTTAGCCCTGCTGTTAAGCATACCGATTAACATAGAGGAGTTATTAAAAAATATTTGATAAAATAAATTAGGGGGGAAACTTCCAAAGCACACCTTGGAAGATTAGAAGATTTGGACTGCAAATATAGTGCTTTGAAAGCCGAAGATTGTGAGGGGAAGATCTGGTTTCCAAATTTATAAGAGATATATCTGAAGATAATTTATAACTTATATGATTGTCATTAGCATTTTTTTCTTTCTCATAGCTCATTCAGGTTCATTTCCATATCACTATTTAAAGAAATGGCAGACATGAAAAGGTTTCTGAAAGCATTGGCCCAGTGTTCTATTCTTAGGAAAAGCTGCATGGTTCACATTAGTCATTTTTTTCTTTCTTGACATCGTAAAGACGATTCACACCATCTAAAATCGCGCTTCTGAATTTACTCCATGGTATCAAAGTTTAATCGATTTGGTATCAAAGTCGATTTGATACTCCATGGTATCAAAGTTTAATCGAGTCCAAATGATTCATACGGAGTTAAGATTTTTAAAAAAATCATAATCGCACAGAGCAGTTGCTCAGGGAAGGCCCCTGCCTGGAACTCCTGATAGCTCCAGCTACAGTGCGTGCTACTTGGGGTAGGTTCAGGTCTTCACAAAGGACCATCTGAGGGAGCAGGATTAGGAAACAGGGAAAGGAATACGTGGAATTGGAGACCTCTCACTCCACATGTTCCATGTAAATTCCCTAAGGCACACATCCAAAAGTTCCTGAGAATTAGAAACAATCATTTCTAGTTTGGGGGGAAAAAAAGAGGATGGGATAATAGAGAAGCTTCAAGAACACTCATTCTGAAAATGAGAGTTACACAGGTAGACTAACAAGGCAAGAGCTGAACTGTAGCACCTTGAATTATTTCAGCTCTGAGATGTGAAGTGGCAGCTCACATCCCATCTGTCTCATCCAGGGGAATTCAACACTTGGGCACTGTGGTTGGGGGGCCAGGGACGGAGTCTGTAACCAGTGACACTCTATGACGTTCTTTGTTGTCTACAGCCCACTCTGTTTGGAGTCAGTCCTCACACCAGGGCAGGGTTAGAAGCTAAGCAATTTTCTACTACACCATTAGCCCTGTGATTCTGGACTCCGCACATAGAATTTCCTCCACAATAGGTAAAACGTTTTGAGGACTCATGGAAGGAAATAGATGTTGAAAGGCAAGGTATGTAAGAAATTAAAACAAAATGCTCATTTATTGTTTTTAATATGTAGTCAAATATGACAGCAGTATTACACAAATAGCTCCCTTCTCCCCTTTCTAAAATCCCAAATTTCAACTGAAAGTGACAAAAACATGGTTTAATTTTGAAACTAGCAATGAACAGTAAGAACACAGGTAACATTTGGTCACCATCAGCTTCCACCCCTTTAAAGATGAACTGTCGTCATTGTGGTAGTCAATACGATGGCCCTCTTACCAAATTATTACTAGGAAAAAAATATTCCCCCCCACACACTGAAGCAGAACCAGAAGAATTGCAGATTGCAGAAAAACTTGCTTTAAGAAGCTGTGTAAAGACAACATTAATGAATTATTGCAATCATAATGGTCCCCAGGTAAAAGAAAAATGGCAAATGAATGGTCTGCAAGGGAATACATTCCAACTTAGACAGTTAATCTTACAGTGAAAATACTCAGGAAGCTTAAAGATGTACCATCTGAGTTACTGAATCTGAACAAAAGGTTCCAACAGAGGGCATGCTGCTTTTGCTCACAGACACCAATAGTGCAAATTCAGATACAATCATGTTTACATTTGCGGGCTCAGGTACATCCAGCACAAGAAGGTCACCAGGAAGTGTGTGCATGCTATTTTAGTATGGCAGAAATGGGAATAGCTCTTTGACGTGGCAGAGAAAATAGCAACGGTGCCCAGAGGATTGGAATGAATTCAAACTGCTCAGTTTTCCCAGCCCTGATTTAATGAAGTTTTGGAAAACCTCTGCAAAATTAACCTTCACCTGAAAAACACATCCTTGGTTTGGCACACAGGGATTTCGAAACCAGCAAGAGATAGCTGGCAGTGTTCTGTACACACCCACACAGTCTTTCCTTTTGTTTGGGGTTTGAGTGAGTTTACAGGGTCAGAGTCTTCTCCTTGTTCTCTGTAAGCAGCACCGCGTGAGCTTTGTGATTCCGACAAGGGGTACGATTATATCCACTGTGAAACGCGTTACAAATACTGCATGCTAGTTGCATGCTGGTGCAAACTGGCACAGAATGTAGACAGCCCCCACCCCACCCCGGAATGCCCAACATCTTTATTCACACTTCAACATTTCAAATAACTACCAACAGAATTACCAGAAACAGTAGTAAATTCCTGGCATTTGAAGTTCCCATGATCCCAGCTGGCAAAAAAAAGCTGTCTCCTTTTATCCCTGAAAATAATGTACTTCCCAGGCACTGTCCAAATGCCTCAAATCAGGCAAATGAGAGATTTGTTTTGACCAACCAATGCAAAGACCCCCTTTTCTCAGCAAGGGCCCCGAGACCGAGTTGCCCTATACACGGAATGTCTGTGTCTAAAGAAAGTTCATTGATTTCCCTAACATGATTTTAACATTTCTTTGCAAGCCACGCTCTGATTTTGCTTCATGGTATTTTCAGAGTAGCCTGTTGAAGGACACTTAGTTGAGTTTTTATTTCCCTGCTATAAATATGACAATCTGAGCATGTGTCTGTTCAAACCACCTTTCACGTGGCTTCATAGGCTTTTACCACCATGTGTAGACAATAGCACTTGGGGACGGGTACCGGATACTCCAACTTCACAGCCAGCCAGCCAGCAGTGGGCCCACCGAGTACCCTCTTATCCTTTCCTCAGGAAAATCACATTTATTTTATTTTATTGCCATGTGTGTTTGGTTCAGAACAGAACCAAAGAACATGATTTTGCATTCTAAGTTGGAGGGGGATAAATGGAAAGTCCCTTTTTGGTCATTCCCTGACCATAAACAACCCAATTCCATAGAGCGAGGGCCTGTGGGATGTTGGGATTCATGCCATAGATGTACAGGTGGGCGAGGGCTGCACTTAAACCTGAATGAATGGGTAGATCCTTGGCTTTCTAAGGTCACATGTCTCTTAGCATCACTTATAGAATCTGTCTTGAGTAATCGAAATCTGTGCTGATCCTCATTGAATATTTATTTGCACATTCCTATGAAGAAGTTGAAAACTCTGCTTAGATAGTATATTAGATTTATATTTTTTTTCCACGAATAGTCTTCATTCACCTGCTACTCTATTATACCTCTGTCTATGTGGCCAACTTTTAAATTTAGTTTCATCCTATGTATTTGGTGGATAGACAAGAAGGGTTGCAGCTCAATGGTCAGTAAGTGATACTTTGGTCATGAATAGATGAAAATTCTGTTAAAAATCAAAACTCCAGTGAGATAAAGAGAAGTCTCTGAGATTTTTCTACTGTAATCAAAGTGATATAATATCGATAGCTGCCAAGTCAACATTTTTTATTTTATTCCATTAAGAATTTTTTTTTTTAATTTGCAAATGTTAATACATCTTTGAAAGTAGAAAAGGATGAGTTCTAGCTTATGACTTCATTTCATTTTTTTCTGGGATTTGATCCTAGATTTAAAGTAACATAGAATCTTCCAGCAAAAACAGTGAGCTGAAAGTTAACTTCAAATAATGTTAGGAACAAGTTTTGAGCATTTTGATCTTCTAAATATAATTCGGTTATTCATAATAAATGTAGTATGGAAAATCAATTCCCCAAATTATGTGACCTGACTTTAATAATTATTATCTTCTCTGCAACAATCAATGTAAGAGCAGTGGGCATTGGATGGCTTAAAGTTAGGCCGATCTATTACAATTTGAGTTGAAGCCAGAAGATCAACTGAATCAAAACCTTTGGAAGGAATATCATGTTGTCTGTGGAATAGAAAATTATATACATAGTGGAGATACCCAAGCTCAAACTTTTCTCCTGAGCCCTCCCTATGACTGTGCTTGTCAATATTTTATAGCTGTGGGCTTTGTAACCAAGGTTTCTAATTGTATACCCATATTAGAAATTTTTGCAAATCATTATGAAGGTCAAAGTCGGGTTAGTTTTTTAGAAAAAGGAGCTAAGAGATGCTTGATGTTTCAGTCTAGGATTTCTGGAAATATTCATGTGGGGCTGTCTTTATGTAACTGCACCAAGTTTTCCAATTGGCGCAGAATCTACCCCAGTATGAACAGATCGAATTCAGCATTATCCACAGGTAATTACTGACCCTACAAGAAAACTGACATAAGGCACATCAAATGAGTACTAACTTTGGCTTCACAGATTTAAACATTCCAGCTCTGAAACCTCTAATTTTCCTATTATTTAGAACGAAGATTTTTTTTTTTCAATGAAGAGCAATGAAAAATTCCTATCCTTATGACTGCTCTAAACCCATTGCTGACTAAGTAATGGAAGGGAATATTCTGATGTGGTAAATAGAAAAATTTTCAGAGGTTGAATTCAGAAATAGAATGCTCATCTAGGTATACTTAAAATTAGATGTATCAAGCTGCAACTTCAATGCATATTCTGAGACAAAGACTAAAGAACAAGATGTGTAGATGTGTGTGAAATGTCCAAAAGAAAACTCACCACAGCAAAATCCAAGACAACGGGATACATCATTTCAGGATCAAGTCCCCATACTGAATGCAAAGATCACTGCGGTAGCTAGCAGAGCGGGGAGTATCATTACCAAATAGCCTTATCTCTAGCCATGAAAAACTTGATTTCCCACTTTCCAGAGATAATCAATCTCCCAATCTCCTATCCACAAATCTGTAAAACTGAGAGATGGAGAAAAAGATAAGGATAGTGTTGCGTTGTGGTTGAACCGTGTGACTTTTTGAGTTCCTTCTAATTTGACAAGTTTGTAATTCCAAGACCTATTATATGCATGTGAATAAAAACCTGCCTAGGATGAAGATGAAATGACAAGAGAAAGAGAAACATATTTTTTTCTAGATATATTTTTCTCAGTATATAATGTAGTGGTTTTAACTAGACGAGTTTTTGGCTAACCTCTCTTCTCACCTCCCCACCCCAGGCTACACTGGCAATGTCTGGAAACATCTTTACTTGTCACAAGGGAGGGGCTAGAAGCCATGGAAGCTGCCAGACACCCTATGGGGCACAGATTCTTTCTACACCCATTGAAACAAAGAATGTCTAATATGTCAATGACCCCTAGTTGAGAAAAGCTGAGATACTCTAATAAATGACATAAAACCCACACACACGTGATGGGCAGATGCTCCTTCCATACACTGTTGCTTCTGAATACCTGAAAGCGATAATGGTGATCTTTCAAAAAGCCACAATATAAATACTGGTCCTAGAAATTCAGATTGCAGCTATTGCATTTAATCAGCAAGAACATGAGTGAACTGGAAAGGCTGCCTGGGTCAGGGACAATTTTAAGTGACTTTTCTTCTCATAAATGAAATTACAGAGCTTTTCAAATGGAGCAAACAGAAATGAGCAGTGATGTGTGATATTCCAGAAACATTCTTCAGGAAAACAGTTGATAGAATAGACAATTGAAATTGGAACTTGAAAGAGTAGTATTGATATTGATCCTATCTACTTGCAAAGTTTGGTTTGAGGATTTCATTGCATTCTAATGATCAGATTACATGAGTGACCTCTCTCTATTAGTACTTACCACAGTATCCCATAAGAGCAAGCACAATAACTTGGTTCCAGTAGGCGTTCAATAAATATTTAAGTGAATAGAGTGAACGAATGATGAAAAAATTAGGGGATGAATCGAAGTGCTCTGTAAAATGTAAAATGCTTCTCAGACACAAGGTCATGGAGAGTCTAATTGGTAATACCACAGATATCACAATATTTATAGTTGAAGAGCAAAAAAAAATTGTGATGATATGTGCGGTAAGAAAACTAAAGGGTATTTGTTTATTGTAAGTGTTCAAGTACATTTGGGAAGAAAGGAAACAAAGGCAGAGCAATTTTAAAAGACAAAGATAAACAGTACTGCCAGATAAGATGTCAATGGAGGGGGGAAGGTTGAGAAGAGGTTTGCAAAACCAAATACAGAAATACCTACACCTCATAGTCACTGGTCATTGTAATAATAGCAGCAACATGACAGGATCGAGCCAATATTCCATATCACAGCACAGAGCGGATAGTCAGTACAGCAAATAAAGTCAGTTTTGAGATGGATGTGCTTTCTGAGCTATTTGGCTGGTTTTAATTGCGGACATAGACAATGAAAATTAAATTGGAAAAAATATAACAGAATAGAGACCTCAGTTTTCCTATCTATAAAATGCAGAGGTTGGACAAGATAACCTCCTGTGATGATACCATATGGACACAGATGCCGGGGTGGTAAAATAAAATGATGAAATGGTAAAAAAAAAAAAATTTCTTAGAATCACTAAAACACCAGGAAAATGCCTGAAGAAACACAAAGCAAAAGAACAATTCGCAAGTGGAAAAAAACCAATACTCCAGTACTCACAGAAGATAGTTTTCAGTTTTATTTAAATATTAATTTCTTTTCATGGGATGAAAGTGCCTTGAACCAAAGCAGAGATTCTAGCAAAGCTTTGTCTGAAATGGCAATCGATTCTAGAGACATTACCAAATTTACCCTCCTTCATGAGGAAATAACGTAAGAATTCTTTTTGCCAAAAACTGATAATTTATACTAATCTGAGAATATGTATAATCTGGGTAATTAGAATCATTGAAATTAATTTCATTCCTTTTATGAAGTCTGCATTTGCAATGTTTCTCAATTTAAAAGTTCCATATATTTTTATCTTTTAATGATATATCCCCTTGCACTTGTATTCTAGAGATAAAATAAATACGAAATTATTTGCATTTGAGGTACTGCTTTTCTAAAAAGAAGCCTACCGATCGCCCCCCTTTGCTTAAAAAGTAAAATGGAAAATCAGAAGTAGCTGGAGAAGCTGAGTGACCCCACGCGATAAAGAACTGGGGACAAATGCACCCTTGGCAAGGAGAAATGTATTGGAACAGATGTCACGTGAGGCAAATATTAGAGAAGATATCACAATGGGAGAAAAGGAATATAAGCAATCTTTCTGTGTGTGCTGAATGATTCTCTTTTAGCACTTTCTTAAGAAATGTTTTGAATTGATTATCTCTAAATGTTTTTTTTTTGGATTGATGAACTCAATTTGTGCCAGTACTGGACCAAGAGATGTGCTTTACATGGGTTACATTGACACAAAGTTTTAAAAGTCTGTACTTCTGTACATTTAATCAGTCTGCATAATAATCTTCCAAGGAAGACAAGACAAAAAACATTTTTATTTTCCAAAATTGCAAACTGAGAGTCATGGAGGTTGAAGTGATTTCCTTAAGATAGACCTTAGTGGGAACTCAAAACCATGTTGGCTGGAATTCTTTTCCTTAGTCAAAACAAAACAAAACAAAACAAAACAAAACAAAACAAAACAAAATGCATGGCTATGCCCCAAAGCTACCAAACCTTCTCTCTATTCCTCCCCTTCTTTTTCTTCAAGGACAAGGAATTCAAAGGAAACACTTCCACAGCGATATCCTGGAGAATATTCTATGAAGATAAGTGTTCCTTGTCCATTATGGCAGCCATGAGCCAGGTGTGGCCACGGACCACTGGACATGTGGCCAGTGGGACTACAGAACTGGAATTTTTATTTTATTTAACTTTAATTAACTGAAATTTCAAAAGCCATGTTTGGCTAGTGGATATAATGTTGGACAGCACAGCTGTAGAAGCTACATGTAAAAGAAAAGCAAATGCCTTCGCTATCTCAAACTAACATAATTGGAGGTCAATTGTACCTTATCGTTTATGTTTAGCTTACTATTTGTTGGTGTATCTTGAAGGCCAAATCCTTATAAACAAAAACACCATTGTGGTCAGTGCCTCCCGGCTACTTAAGATATTTTTCTTGAGTTTTACTATGTTTACTTAACTACTGAATGTTACTTTTTTCAAATAATAATAAAGATGAAATAACTAAATTCCTCTATAGCACCATTTTTCTGATTTTGCCCGAAGTTTGTGTCCATTTGCTATTCTTACTTGTTTACTGTTATTCTATTATGTTCATAGTATATTAAGTCATTATATATTCGCCCTCTTTATTATATAATATATGTAAAGCCCAAAGCATCAGTGCCCATTCTGATTTTCCAGAAACTATGTGTGTGTTTGCTCAAATAGGCACCAAGAACAAACCAGAAATATGAAATACAACAAAAGGTTAATGAAAGAAAGGGAAGCCAATACTTCCCTTTACCGTTAAAGAATTCATATCCCACAGCAACTTTCCATCCCCTTTAATTCTTCTCTTAGGAAGTCTCCCCAGACTTCACTATCAAAAAGTTTTCCCTATTACCTGGTGCTTTGTTTCATTGAACAATTCAGAGGGTTTTGTGATTTGTTTTTTATAGAATTAGCAAAGCTTTTGAATCTTGAATAGAAGATCAACTCTGAAGGGTGTAAGAATAACATTATTAAGAAGTGTGTAAAGAGATAACGCGAGATTTATATAATTGCCAATCAATTGCTATCGGAAGCCACGCCTTTTGCTCAAGCTAGAGAAAGCATCATCATCTATCCTAGAAGGAAGTCGTCTATGTGTTCCTTACGTACTTGTAGAATACCAGTTGCACCAGTTATACTGGCAAGTCACTTGGTTATTGCTATCTGACCAAACCTACTTGACAAGAATAAGTTGGAATATTTCATATAAACAGAATATAGCTACTGTAGAGAGATTGTCATCACATCTTTCAGCTACCTTGCTTTTCATTTCTCTGTTGTTGTTGTTTTTGCAATTAAGAGTTAGGAGAAAGTTACCACCCTCATCAGATACTTAAAATTGCAAAGTAAAATATACGGGATAGAAAATGGCACTCATTCATGTCAGACAATTGTGATGATAAAATGTGATAGTCTATTAGTGGGATGAGGTCATCCAGTGCAGACATTGTGTCCAGAAGCTAAGCTGTTAATAAAGTGCTGCTGATAAGAGATCTCGGCTTCTTGAGACCTGAATCTGCAAATGTTGAATACTGTCCCTTACAAGAACCAACAGAATGTAAAAGTTTCTTGGGTCAGGATGTTGATGACATTGCACGCACAGTAACCTGAATTTAGGAGCTCTCTCTATGTGTGTGTATATCCATTCTCCTCCTCAAGCGATGCCTTTCTTTTTCTTCATTCATGGGGAATTTTCAAAATCTGGATTGTAATTATAGAACAATTTTATTTAGCCAGGGAGGGTAAATATTGACATGAATGAAAAAGTGGATCAAATAGGCAGGAAAATGATGGGTACTGCAAGTAATTGGATCACTTTTGCTATGTGTGACATAAAAATATTCTAATATTAAGGATTATTTTACAACTCTATGGAAGTAATGCAGTGATGCATCTCGCAAGTTTTGTCTTGATGACAAAATGCACTCTTAGAATCACAAGAGCCTGCCTTGTGTTAGTTATAAACAAAAATATATTTATATATATATTTATGTAACTACTATGTGCTTTAAAGAAAATTACTATATGATTCAGCAGGGTTCTTCCATTCTTTTTATCGCCATGCTGACTTGAATGGCTTCTCAGACAGGAATTGACAATGGGTCTTTAGTATTGAAATGGCATAAAAATTAAAAAAAAAAAGTTAAAAATCCCTTAACATTTTTGTTTCAAAAATGATTAGGGAACTCTTTGTACTGATTCATTTTGTTTCCGTCAGCCAAGAACAACTGCGGCTTCATGGGACTTCACAGTTGGAAAATGGAGGCGATGCTTCTTAAAAGAAATCAGGTGTGTTATTTTGAGGCAGGAGCATGGAAGAGCCTCATTTCCCATTCCCCCTTCCTGAATCATTAGTTAAAAGTTTGGAAATTTCAGAAATTTCCAAATGCGTATAGAAAGGCATTCATTATCAAGGAAGAGGCGGGCATAGTTTGAACCTCCTGTACAGATAAAAGATTCATCCTATAAAGTAATGAACTTGTTGATACAGATGGATCCAGACCAGAAAAACAGTCCTTTTGGCACACATCTGTTTGGAAAAGATAGAAAATCTCTCATTCTGTGTTTGTTTTTGTTCCTGCGTGTTTTCTTCTCAGCAATCTTGAAACATTCATCATTGCTCTTTTGAGTAAAAGAGTTCAGGCTTTGGAACACAGTTTTTACCTTTGAGACATCAGAGAAGAATATTTGAACCAAAGGTTTAGATCCCTTGTGAACTAATAAAGCTTTATTATTTTTTCTTGATCCCTTTGCAACCCTGCACCTAAGCCAAAAGCATTGTAATCTTTTCATAACTTCAGATAAGTCCATACCAGATGTTCTGCGTGAACTATAGGTATTAATTATTCCACTAGGGAATTCTATGTTCAGTGTAAATGGTATCTTAATATAACTTTTAGTTTTTCTTTTACCCTTCTTGGGCAGGGCTTGTCCAGAAATCTTGTCTCCTTCAGGATACTGCAGCTTAGGGCTCCTTTGTGTGTGTGTGTTTTTCTGTTTGTCTTAAAGGTATAGGCAAAATTTTAGTTTTAACACCTGTAAACCAGTACTGGTGCTGTTCTGTCCTACAGATTTTAGCACTGCTCTGATACAATAAAACCTTCTTTCTCTCCAACTGGTTCAACTTCAGCATAAGCAGGATGTCCAGAACCTCTTCGAAATTTCATTGCAGGCCATCTGCTTGGGCGTCTCTGAAACAGAAAATGCAATAAATAAATGTAACGCATTAAATTTTCTCTTACTACTGCCACAGCTGGAATTAAGTATATCCCTGATAATCCCTGAAAGCCCTGTTCCTGCATCTCTATAACGACCCTGTCTACCTCTGTCAGGGGATATAGTTCATTTGCCACACGTGTCCCAGAGGACACGGGGAATTTCTTAAAGACAAGTTTTAATGTCTTATGAAGATTGATGTCTGAAAAGTGCACACATAGAATAGTCAAAGACAAGCTATATTAGAAAACAAGTATTTTGGGCTCCTCATGGTGGCTTAAACTTGGACTCCTAGCACTCTGGGAAGCTAAAACAGGAAGATTGCTTGAGCTCAGGAGTTTGAAACTAGCATGAGCCAGAGTGAGACCCCATCTCTACTAAAAATAGAAAAATTAGGCACACACTGTGGTTGGTGCCTGTAGTCTCCAGTAGTCAGGAGACTAAGGCAGGAGGGTTGTTTGAGCACAGAAGTTTGAGGTTGCTGTGAGGCTGAGGCCACGGCACTCTAGCCCAGGCAACAGAGTGAGATGCTGTCTCAAAACAAAACAAAACACCCCCAAATCCAAACAAACAAACACAAACTTTAAATATTTAGCCACTGAAGCTCTCTCTTTTCTAGATGTCAATGTTGATGTCCCTTCATTTGTGTATTAATTCACTCAAAAACTAAGACTATTAAATTCCGCACAGTTCCTATAAGTGTGCTTCCAATTAAGTGCTAGAATTCCTGGTGAACAAGCTTAAAGAACTTCACTGAATGTTTTAAAGAATTTATTAAGTGAAGCATACTTGACTTTTTGTCCTTGAAAATTAAAGATACTATCTTTTGAAAATAGGCTCCATCATTACATGGTAGGGATAATCTCAAGCCTATGAAGAAAATATTGTGCACAGTAGACTCTAGTCCTTAAACACAGGTTAGTTGTTATTGACAAAAAAAGTACATTTTTTCCCAGCACTTCGTCCATCAAACAAACCTTCTGTGATTTACAAATAGATGTGCTAAAATGAATTATTAAGTTACAGCTGCAGAAGATACTAAAATGCATTTCATAGCCACAGTGACAATAGAAACTATTGAGCCATTTATCAAAGTGTCTACAGTTTGGGGGTAAATAAGACAATATTGAAGGAAGTTTATTTTATCTAAAGAATTTTAATGCATAAAAGGTCAACTATCAATGTACATAAACTGGCATTGTGCATCTTTGTAGATTTGCCAATTATGTGCCAGTGTCAATGATGAATGGCTGTGAAAGGACTTTTTCACATCAGGTAGGAAGGAGTAATAGCTCTCCATTGTGGAAAAATACCAATCCAGGTAGCTAACTTCTGCCTCCTAGTAATATGATATGCTGCCTCTATGTCCATTACATGGTCAGAATGTCTTAAATTTATTTGCTGATGAAGTTCCATTAAGTGAAACTGAATTGTTCTTATTCTCCAAAAGAAGTTAAAACTTAGGAGGGCCACATAGCAAATCCACAAGTCTAGGTGGGACATGGAACATTGTCAATGGAAGCTCAGCAGTGCCTCTGGGGAAGCGGGTACTGGAACTCTCCCCAGTATGGAGGAGAAAGGCCACACATCGCAGTGTCCACTGGAACCCTCCTGTGGTTTCAGTGACTTCACAACTGAGATTATTCAAAGCCACAGCTGCCCTAGTCAAGCAGCACCACTAGGATTTTGCCCTGAATCTTCACCTTTCCAAGGCCTACCTGGCTTATGGGTCCAGTTGGGAAGCCCTATGACCTAGAACTCATCTCCAAGCACTAAGTTACAGCACTTAAAGACTTTGTGGTGTATGTGACTTTTTATTAAAAAAGAGTACAGATGATGGGCAAATTGATAAGGCTGCTTGTGAAATTGACACTTTATTAAAATCTTAACTGTATTTCATGCTTTGTACTACGTGGTTCACATGTGTGATCACATTTCGTATCCACAATTCAATCATTTACGTTTTTCACAAACTTGTGAAGCCAGAAAATGGCAGAGCCAACATATAAAATAAAATCTATCTACTTCCAAATTTAGTTTTTCCTGCCATGAAAATTACTTCTTAAAAATTCAATGCTTTCTGTATAACTCACCCAACATTTGGGACAGGGTTGTAGTTTTAATTCAGTATAACATAACTAAGGCATCAAGTATTCTGTTACTAAGCCAGAATTATTAACTTAACAATTCTGTCTTAGGTGAGAAGATTGCAGGGTTATTGCTAATGTTTATCACTGACATGCAGTAATGATGGAGGGCCTCAAAACAGAAAGCACAAACATATGCTTTTGTTAAGGTAGTAAAAATTTATTTCTCAAATTAATTATATATGTTAAGGATAATTTTTGCATTTTAAAATTAATCATTGTAGGAAAAAAGCCCCAGAAATGCCCCAACAAGATTTATCATCACTAAAGATCCCACTACCCACACACAACTATCAAGGAAACTGGTAAAATTGTCAATGCACCTCACTCGCACGGTTCATTACTAAAATTGAGCAGAAAAGATCATGTATAATCCAGCCACAGATTTATATAAGACTGCTAGTTTATTCAGGCACCACTGAAAATTTATACTTCCTCCAATAGTTTTTTATTAGATTGAAAGAAAGGGAATCTTCCATAATAATATCTTATTGAAAGCTAACAAATGTCATGAAACTAGGGTTTTAAATTTTTGGTCTTATTTTATATTCTTTAACAATCCCTTGATATCTCAAGCTTAGTCCTAACAATAACAAATAAAAAGTAAAAACCTCACCAAAACCCTGATTCCTTTCTAGAACACTTTCACAGTGAAATAGGCAATGTTGTCCCGTATCACAAAACAATTATGTGATTGTGAACACATAACTTGATTTCTCTGGCCTTTGTTTCTTTATTCGTAAAATGATGGTTAATTTGTCCTCTAAAGTTTTAGGATCCAGAGGGATTCTGGGAGGAACACCATGTTTAAAAAACAAAATCCTTCCCGAATGAGATTCTTCTGATCACTCTTCCTCCTTCCACTAACTTGTAGAATTCCTAAATTACAAAGCCTAATATAAATTAGTCCTAACTAAAATTGCTTTCTTATGTTGTTCTATAGTTGCTCAGAGATTTCCTTATAAATGAAAATAGTGGGGGCAATTCTATGACTTTAACAGAATGACTGAACATTTACTTCTCATGGAAAAGTGCAGAATGTTGATGCCCTAATATTAGCCCAGTGGACCGGAAGGGCTTGGATGTCAAGGTCTAGAAATCCAGGCATCACTTCTGTCCCTCACACAGATTTGCAAGCATTTTAGAGACGGAATATATTATACTTCTTTCTTGAGGGCCACACTCTCCTAATTCTGTGTTCTCTTTAGAACGGCTAATTTAGATTGCTGCAGAAACTGATAGAGACCACAGGGTCACTTGCTAACAGAGCAGGATGTAGGCAGAAAAGTGAAGAACTGAAACTAGACTGTAATGTTAATTCATTACAGCAAAGAGTGTAATGCCTTAAAACATGACTGGGTGTAATGCGTCGGTGATCTCTAATTTCATTTCTGAGAATTATTTATGTGATTAATCACATTCAGAAGAAAATGTTCACAGCGATACATTGGCACCGGGGCCAGCCGTACAGGCAGGATTCTCCCTAATTACTCCTTCAGTACTAGTAATTGAACAGTCATCCTGATCTGTCTCAACCATCTGTGGCATGATAATTAGCTGAAATATCCACAAACACACCGGTAGGGTCCCCTCAGTTAGCAGTGTAGTCTATTGGGTTAGACAGGCCTTTGAAAGGACATTCTAGGCTTGAGTTTCAAAAAAAAAGAAGGGTCTGATTTTGAAATTCTAGGCCCAGATGGAAGATGCCTGTGGCACATGATGGCACTTGCCAAGCAGTTGACTCAAAAGTTCTGGTATTTTATGTTGCTTTCCACAAAGAACAGAGACGAAGTGGAAAGGGAGATCATTTCCCAGCATAGGACTTTGCAGCATAGCAACGTCATGTTTTCTTTCTTACTTAGTTCTCTCATCTGGAAAATGAAATGAACTACATTACTGGTTTTCAAGTTTCTTCTTTCTTTTCTGTCCTCCCCTCTCCTTTCCTTTCCCTTCTCTTTTTTTGCTTTTGTCTTAAAAAAATTTTTAAGCCACAGATGCTTTTTCTTTTCCTCTAAAAAAAAAAATAAAAAATAAAAAATCTTATCTAGAATCCCGAACAGAAGCACACAGGCAGGTCTTCCTTAACTGTGATGAGCTACCTCTGTTTACAGGCACTCCCTGAATCCAGCCACTTTCTATGAATCCCACACTTTCATAAAGCATGTTTTTGGAAACTGCAGAACCAAATCTGCGTTTCTCAAAGTGGACTGTGTGCACAAATCACAAGGGATCTTGTTAAACCATACATTCGAATCAGTAGGTCTCAGGAAGAGCCGGGAGCCCACGTTTCTAATAGGCTCCTGCTCACTGCTGGGCCACACAATAGGCTTTAAAGAGCAAGGATAATGATTTTCTAAGATTCCCTCAAACAGAAATACCCTCCAAAATCAAGTCGAAGAGAAAATACTGAACTTCAGTCTTGGTTGTGTCTCCAGCAGACCTCCCTGGGGACTGGAGGCTTTGCAGCGGGGTCAACCTTTCAACAGTCAGCTTTGATTAAGTTTGATAGTCCATTGGAAGGGCTTTTCCCCCCTTTATCATACTTTGAAACCCAAGTTATTCTCTATTTTCCTTACTTTGTTTTGAGTATTTCTTTGGTCTTAACAAGTTGTGCTGCCACATTTAGCAAACAGATATATGACACTGGTTAAATTTGAATTTCAGATAGATAACAAGTCATTTTTAAAAATTATATTTCATGGGACACGTTTATGCTAAAAAAAAAAAAGACCTCTATTTTCATTTGAAATTCAAATTTATCTGAATGTCCTGCATTTTACTTGGCAACTCTGTCTAGAGGGAAACACAATGGTTTTGGGCCTTTGCCAACGAAACTTGCAATTTAATTAAAATAAACTACTCTTGTTTGTGGCTGAGTCTGTTTGCTTCATGAATTGTAGATCACAATTGCCTTAAAAAGGGTAACTCAAATTGATTTGTCTGTCTTCTGACAAATGGGAAGATGGCCGAGTTGAGAATTCTAAGCAGGAAAATTCCAATGCCTCATGCATGAAGCAAAGCTTGCGTGTTTTTTACACATTTTCTGCTCTTTCTATGTTATTTTTTACTCAAGTGAAAGCTGCCTGATTGTCCTGTAGTTGGCTTGTCTCTTGCCGTTGGTATGTAGCTTTCATGCTAGAACAGCCTGATGGACAGTCCTGAAGTTATCATTACAGCTGGTAAATGCCCAAGATCAAACTTGTCCCAGGGCATATACAGAACGGCTCTCTATTCTGATTAACAAAAACAAAAATCATAGCTGGGCTCTGTAGCACAGTGGTTATGGCACCGGCTACATGTACTGATGCTGGCGGGTTCGAACCCAGCCCAGGCCAGCTAAACAACAATGACAACTGTAACAAAAAAGAAAAAAATAGCCAGGTGTTGTGGTGGGCACCTGTAGTCCCAGCTGCTTGGGAGGCTGAGGCAAAAGAATCACTTAAGTCCAAGAGTTGGAAGTTGCTGTGAGCTGTGATGCCATGGCACTCTACCCAGGGTGACACAGACTCTGTCTCCAAAAGAAAAAAAAAATTATTATTCATGTGATTTTTTTTTTCATGAAAAAATTATTATTCATGTGATTTTTCTTCCCCCATAAGTACAAAGTATAAGTAAAGAATGACTCTCCATTGGTTGGCAAATTAAGTATAAACCCTTTAACATGGGAAGAAATGTCGTTCAATCATACATTTCAAATAATATACATGATTTTATTTCACTGTTTGGTGGTTTTCAGAGTTGGCTGAAAAGTTAAATCTCATAGGGAATTTAAAAACAAACAAGCAAACAAAACTGACCTGGTGGCCCAGCTCAACTGACTGAGTTAGAATCTCCAGGTGGGATCCAGGGAAGCGTATTTTTAAAAAGTTGTTCAGCCATTACTAGAGCTGTCATTCTTTTCTGTTCCTTTCTCTCTTTTTCCTCCTCTACAATAGCCAAAAGGGCTGGACAACTGCTGAGGAGACACCTGTGCCTTGGTGTCTCCTTCACTTTACACTTGGGACTAAATGTGAAACCCCCATTTCCTATGCCTAGGTCAATTTCTTGTGAATTTCCTAGGCCTCAATTCCATGGATGGACTGTGTCCACTCATTGATATACTCATTCACCTTACCCCCGGTGGAAGGGACTGTATTCATTCGTTTCCTGGCCAAGGAACCCATACACCTATATATACCCTGAGACTAAAGGCCTAAAGGAGGAGACGGGGAAAGGCCTGGAGAGGAACGGAGAGAGCTTCTCTCTCCCCACTTGAATTCTCTCCCTCTACCAGGAGCTTTAGTGTTTTCTGTATTCTTTTCTGTAAATCAATTCTGTCTTACCACTGAGGGATGGGGAGGGGGAAATAATGTAATGAAGAACAATAAAATACATGTAATTAAAAAAAAAAAGTTGTTCAGGTGACTCAGTGAGGACAGTGAGAGCTAAGGACCAACCTCTGCTCAACTCCACCTCTCAGTTCCCAGGCTGTATTCCATAATTCCCCACTTGCAGCCTGTGCCTGTGTTATTCCTTCAGCCTGGAATGCCACTGACTTCATCTAGACTTGTGCAAACACTGTCAATTCCATAAGTTTTTCCCAAGAAAACCTTCTGGACCCCTACCTACTGATTAGAAGTCACTTCTGATTGTCCTGTGTTGTTTCAGATGTTTCCTGGCATTTTATCACTATCTCTTGTCGCCTTTTAGCACCCATTGTGCTTGTGCACGTGATGTGTATGTAGTCTGTACACATACATTATGCTCTACGTATATGACCTTGAGGTCAAGTGTCCTGTCCTGTTCACGTGTGCAATAAACACAGCTGTGGGGTACTCAGGGTATCTACTTGGAAAAGATTGGATCTTTTTTGTATTGTCTGCCTCCCCTATAAGACAAATTATAAAAGAAATGCAGATAGAGAAAATTTCCTCTTTTTGAACTTCATAACCATGCAAGTAAAACATATTAAGAATAAAAAACAAAATATTACCATACAAGAACGGAAAAAGAGAGTGTATGAATGTACTTTTTGAACAAATCAGATTGACTCAGGAAAATTATTGCCAAAGGAATGAACTACACAAAGTTCAGAGTATGATTTGCACTTATAATCACAGAACTGAAGTACTTTACATTGTATTTCTTCATCTTTACAAACACAATGCTATCATTCTTTATTTTCAAACTACTGTTTTAACATGTACAGATATATGAAGTGCTATATGAGTTGAAGATACCCACTGTGCCTGAAATAAATGAAAAAAATTCTAAGACCTTAAGAACTTATCCTCTAAATGGATGCATGTAGCTGAGTTTGCTGTCAGGAGCCAAGGGTGTAACTGGGAAGTCTCCGAATTCGCTTCCATGTAGAAGACAGTGTTTAGGAAAGGATAAAGAATAAAATGTGCTAAGTTGAAGCTCACATATATATCAATAAAACTGAACAGTAAAGGAACCCATTCTTTTAGTATGTAGTTTGGCCCAAGCTTTTTTTCAGGGAGGACTGTTTCATCACTAACACATTTTAGAATTTCTGGCACATGGTGAAATAAAATGCCTTATTTGAGTTGGATTTATTGTAATTCTCTATAGATTATGCACCATTATTTTTTTTACCTGCGCCTGGAGCAGGTGCCATGGATCCATCACAGCCAACCAAGTGTTATATACAAGGAAACTCACATTAAGAGTTTGTGTTGACTTGGCAGAGATCTTATTCTGTAGTTTACACCCCAATAGGGAGCAGGCTCTTGGGTGACAAGTTATCTTCCTGACTTTTTTGTTTCTTTTTTGTCTTTAGTTCATTGTTGATCACTTTGTTATCCAAACCAAGAATGAATGTGATAGTGATTATTAGTGCATTCATGTGGGAATAAATGCATTTGGGCAGCCAATAAAATTGCTATTTACACATCTCTGTGTAAAACATGGTATTAAACATAAGGCATTTATATTATGTGTAGGCAAAATAATATATTTGCATATAAAAGCTTGAACAGTAACTAAGCCATGAGATTTGAGAGTCAGTAAAAGTAATCAAGTATCCACTGAAAATACCTGACTATAAATGTTATGAGTTTTGCCATTGCTCATTCTATCTCCCCTCCAAGCAGCTGACTCAGTGTCTGGCCATGACATGACACTGACTGCCTCTAAATCCTTTGGATTCTGGAGAATTGTCTTCACTAGGCTTCACTAAACCACCTGCCAGCCTGAACTCCACAGAAGGCTCTCCAATCTCTGTTTTCTCATCTATCTGCAATCAGTTCTGAATAAGTTCCCCACATCTTATCACACATCCTTATCACACATCCTCATCTCCTACACTTTTCTGCTCCAGATTCTAAGGAGGCCCAAGTGGTGGAGAAAAAAAGTCACATATCCACGTTAACCCAGCCCCAGAGGATCACACTCTACTTTCCCTTGGGAAGTCAGTGATTCACTTACCCTTCCCTGTTGAATGCTTTCGATACACCCAACCTCCAACCATGTGCTTTCCAATCTCCAATCTCGTGCTGCCCTTTCCCGAATCGTGAATTCCTCTATTTTTACTAAGAAGAAGAAGCCATTAAGAAGACCCAATTCTCCTCCACCATCAGTGCTTTTACATCTCTTCGCACTTTCTTCCTATCTGAAATACTCTTCTTTGGGGGCATAGGTAAGTGCTTTTCCTGCTGTACTGTGATATAACTTCATTCCTCCCTCCTTTCCGGGAACCTTAAAACATCCCTTCTGTAGTTTATTTCCCTTATGCCTTCACTCAACATCATGAAAAAAGCCTTTAGGGGTCAGGGAGGGTGACTGGCAAGTTCTCACCTAATGTGCACACAGTAAGGGTGGACAGCACACCCCTGGGGGAAGGGCTCAGCTGCTACCTGAACTTTCTACCTTAGAAACTAAAACAATGTGACCTAAACATGTGTACCCTCACGGCAATCTGGAATTTAGAAAAAGGAAAAAAAAAAAAAAAAAAAGAATAGAAAGCAATCCTTTATTTGATGTTCTTTGAATACTTAGTTCTATATCTGTCTTGCATGTCACACTGACACCACTGTCTTCATGTTACAAACCCATTTTTTACCCCTTTAAATCCAAGCCTACTCTTTCCTTTGAAAGTGTATCTTTTTGGATCACCAAGGATCTCACTGTCAAATTAATACTTTTTCCCTCTTCTTCTGTGACTTCTGTAGAGCACTTTGCAATGCTGACCTCTTCACTCTTGACACTCCTCACTTTATAACTTTCTAGCAAGGTACATTTTCTTCCATCTTGCTCTGTTTTCTGTGTATTTGTTTGTTTGTTTTGTTTTGTTTTTCTCTTAAGTGGTCCCCTTTTCTGGTTCCTAAATGCTAAATGTTAACATGTCCTGAGGTTTAGTCACAAGCACGCTCATCTCTCTCTTTCCCATGTGGTTCTCTTTATTCTCTTGGGTTTCAACTTCCTCTATTACAGCGTCCATATTTTCTTTGACATGACTACCTTAATCCTTTCCTTTTCAGTTGCTTGTTTTTGGCCCCATTTCAATGTGACCATCAACTCAAACCAACATGCTCAAAAATCTATCCCTATATTTCCTTTCTGATGTTTCTAATTCTGTCATTAGAAAATATAACTTCTCAATTCCTTTTCTCAAGATCACCCTTATCCTTTTATTTCAGTCTCTTAACTGGTTGGACAGGAGACAGTATGTATCCAAAATTGCAGAATAAATCAAGCTCCTCAGATTTAAAAAGATATACCATTTTGGATACCCATTTTCAATATAGAAGCTGAAATAGGTACGAAGTTTGGTATCTGTCTTTAAACTTTCTCAGTACTAAATTTCTCAGATTCGGTACTTTGAAGTCATCTTTGAATCTATCTTCATCATACACCTCTGACATTAAGAAAAGCTAATGGATTGCACTGAGTTAATAGAATCTTTCATTCTGACTGATTTTCCATGGTACACACTGAGAATACCATAGAACCTCCATAGTTGACCACCTCCCCATATTGACCACCTCCTTAAGTCGACCTAATTTTCATAGTCATGCACCACAGGTACCTATCAGTATAGCAGTCCCAGGACCTCCAGATAGAGCTTCTGCTGTGTTCTTTAGCATTAGCCTTAGTTCACAATAGGTTGAAAATGCTTTCAGCAGTATCTTTTTATTTCTTAAGCCACATTTGCACAAAGGGCCACTTTCTACTAAAATCGGGTAATAATTTGCTATTGGACAGGCAATTTACTTTAAAGAAAAGTACTTAACAGTGCGTCTGAAAATAAGCCAGTTCACTGTTGCACAGTGACTGGGTTGAAAGACAAGATCAAGCTGCTTTGCCCAATAAATATCCTAATAAAAGTCGAATGTGAATTACTGCCGACCCTGCCAACAGTAAGAATGGCCATGTTCCTTAAGAAATTGTTCTCATAAAGTTACTTGGGTCTGGAGCACCCATGTGTTTCAAACTGAAGTTAAAGAAAGCTGGCAAGCCAAACTCTTATTCAGCTGTGACTTCAGGAATGGTGAACGGTGTAGTATTTTCTGCCCTAAAGTAGTTGTGCGCTTTAATCCATGTTCTGTCGCACAATTAGAGAACCACTCCCATAAAACAAGGTATGTTACCAAATTGAAGAATGGACACTGAGGATTTGGAGTGATGTCCATAAGTCATGAGGGAAAAATTGGATTTCTTTTTGTGTGTGTGTGTGAACAGTAATTCATGCTGTTTTTAATTTGTGTACATTTCAATGAAAGTAAAAGCTTCAGAGAAAGTTGAAAAGGCAGATAGCAAACTTTGCAGCTATTTTTAAGCTTCTGAGTTGACAAAGGGGTTTCCAGAATGGTGTATCTTTTGAAATGTGAAGAGCCTGATTTATTTTGCAATTTTGGAGAGATTGGAATAGAAGGAGAACAATCCTGAGGAAAGATAGGATTATGCGGCAGGAAAATAAAAGTTAAGGAATATGTAACCTAGAGGATCACTGTACAAATACAGATGTATTTGTAATTACAATTGTAATTGTATTTTTGATACTAAGTTATAACTGACTAATAGCAGTGTTTAATCATTCCCTACTTAGGGCGTCCACTGATGGTCATTATTGTCCTTTACAAACATTCATCTATCTCCACAAAAGCTTCCTTGAGAGTACACTGCATTCATCCTGTGATAAAGAACTCCTGATAACTGTTGTAGCAATATTGTGTGAACCAGGTTACAGTTCTGAAATTAACTCTTTTGAGAATGAATTAAAAAAGAAATAAGAAAAGCAAAATGGCTCCCATATACCAATTAGAACCTGTAAAAACAAATGGTTTTATTGTATAATCAAGGGTGCAATACTCAGGGGTTGATAATGTGGTTTGTGGATTATTTAGGTCATTTCCCCCCTCCCTCTTCTTTACCAACTCTTGCTAAACAAAAGAAGAATGGGAAATAATTAAATAGCTCCAATAAATCTTAGTAGTCATACAGTTTCTGTCTGAAACTGACTGCTACTTAAAATAGTGCTTTTAACACTGGTGAAGGTTGCTGAGAAGAAGTCATCAAATTTGGTTTCAACAATTGGCTGGGTTGCACGGAATGGTTGAGGAATTGACCCAAAGTCCCAACATTGTAAGGTAAAAGCCGGAATTTTTGCAAGATCTCTGCTCTTTTGACTGAATTTTAGTGGTACCTGATTCTGCCAGCTTTAAAGCGCTAAAGGTTAGGCAAATCACTTCTCAGAGGACTTTAAAAGTTATTCAGACATTAAGTAAGTGGTTAAACTAGTTAAACTAGTTGTTACATTAGTATGCTTCTCCTACCTATTTAAATAAAGCATACCCATTTAACCATCAATTTCTCACCTTAGTAAAATTTTGGAAATTCATTCATACTAGGGGAGAGAGCAAATGACAGCAACTGACACCTCTGCCTCTATGTTAGTTCCTCCTGTTTCAAGTAACTCTTTATGGGGAAAGATTTGTTTACAGAACTTTATGTCACTTGTTATTTTAATGATCAGTTCCTGTGGTTTATGCAGACTTTTCACTAAAGGCAAACCTGTGCATGACATCTAAGGCATTACCAGACACTACCTAAGTTGGTGGGCTTTTCTCCCAGGTTTTACTGCATAAATAATTCTGTTCTCTGGACAGGACCACTCTGGTCTTCTTTGTTGTTTGTGTTTTATTTTTTCTCTTTGGGTTACCTATAAAATAAAGTGTCTTTATAAACAGTAAGCATTCACAGACACTTTTCTCATTCACTTTGCATTTTTTGTGTGTCTTTCTAAGACATTTACAACACCCCAGGTGGAGGGGTTCAGAATATCCTAGATTTACAGGGAGATATGAACTTTCAATTTATTCTAGTTTAATCACTTCCATGTAATGTCTAAACAACTTCTAATGTCCCTGTCAGAGGTCTTCTTGAATGCTCACATATCTCTGGTGATGAAGAACTCCAAGCCTATTGTGTCTCTGAGCACCCCGGATTTACTGGTCCTTATAATGAGTCCATATGTGTATCTTCACAGCATCTTCCCCAAAATTCTTATGTCTATTCTCTGAATCCACAGGGAACGAGGCAGCTATCTCAACCTAAGTTTCAAGTCTTTAATATTCTCAATCACTCTCCACTGAACACATTTGAAGCTGACTGGGTTCCCCTGCAAAAATGGACTGTACTACTGTTGATGGGTGCTAAACTGCATTTCATAAGACATATGATAAATGTTAAAATTGACAGCCACATACTGCAAATTACAAATTCTGAGATTATTTCTGACTAAATTTCAGGGTTCTTTACTTATGCTGCATCAAGTTTTCCCATTATTAAATTTGTACATATTTAGTATTTAAGTCAAGTTACAAGCTATGGAACAGTTAGATATTTAAAGGTCAACACCAGGGGGAAAAAATAAGAGAAGAATATGGGACATAAATTCAACCTCAAATAAGAAAAACATCTTACATACTATTAGGAGAGGATTAGCCTTTACTAGAATCTTCAGATTTAAAGCTGTAAGAAGATTTTGAATAATTATGATTAACTTATGTTCTTTTTATAGAAGAAAAGATTTCCTCATTTTTACAAGGCAAATATAATTTTTTCTTCAAAAACTGTGCCAAAGTGCTTTTGGCATATAATATTTCACAGAAATGAATTATGAACGATGTTCATCTATTCAAAATTTATTTTATCTATAGTCTTTTAAAGTGCCGTATTAGTTAAAACACAAATATGGTAATTGAGAGTAGAGAACGTAAACATGAAACTAACAGTTCTGACCCGTTGTTCACTTACTATGTGATGTGAGAAAATTGTTATAATTTTCAATTGAAAAGTATTTTGTTTTCATTAGGGAAGTTTTTATGGAGTGATCACCACAAAATAGAGCAAAATAATCTTAATCTATTTGTAAATTACAAATACCTTTGGTTGATCACTTCCGATAGAATTACAAAAAGCATAATTACTACCATTATTTATAAGAAATGTCTCTGTATTTTTATTCCCCAGATTAATACTTCTGATCTTTGAAACTCAAATTTTAAATTCCAATATTCTTATAATCACAAATAATTCTGGTATTATTTATAAACCAAAGCATTCCTTAATGATCAACTTGTTAAGTTTAGTTGTTTTGTATTTCTGCCAGAAAATACTATGTTAAGTGAAATTGGTGGAAAAATAATCTTATAAATGAATAAACTCATGATTATTGTGAAGCAATGATTGTTGCTAAGATTAAAGTTTCTATTATCTGTCTCCTCAAATACAAAGATGTATGCATTTTTTTTAACTAAGAACAATGACCAGAATGATTACTAAAGTCACAAGGAAGAAATTATTCCACAATTGGTACTGTCAGGAGGGTGATCTTCTCTTGAAGAGGAGGAGGATGTGTAAAACATATATTACGTACTTAAAATGACATAATTCAGGTTTACAAATGCCCAAGTTACTTGTGGGTCTACAAGTTTTACTTATTCCTTCGATTCTTTCAGCTATTAAAACGTCCCTGTGAAGATTATATTTCTATCATTATCTGTCTAGATAATCTTATGTGCCACTAAAAACATTTAGCTAGGGGAAGGTAATTAAGAGGTGGAGGATAAGATATTTCATCCAGTATTTTTAATAATTCTTTCCAATAAAAGGAAGACAATGTTTCATTAAATTACAAACACTACTTTAGTTCTAGGAACTTAAATGAAAATGTTATCCAGAGAGTAACTTAAACTTTATGACATCTATAAAAGAAATGTTGTTTTGGTGATTACATATATCACCAAATCATCATGAATTTGAACTGAAAACCTTCAGTAATGTACATTAATACAATTTTAGCATCTTGGAATGGAAACTGAGGAAAGGAAATCATAGGCATACCAACGATGTCTAGTTTTTAAAGTGCCCCAATTATACCACCTATATTTCCTTCATTTTGCTATATTTCTGGAAATCTGTCACTAGTAGAATACCTTCTTTAATGAGGGAGTCAGCTAGATTTTGCCTAATTTTCCCTTCCTTGTAGCAGTTCATCAAAAGTGAAACCATCTCTTGCCTTGTTTAAGAAATAAAAATAAGAAGTATTTTATTTTAATGAACCATTTTTTTTCCCTTGAGTTTTAAGGCTGAAATAAGACGAAGAAATAAATTCAGGGCAAAATTCAGTTATTACAAACATGTGACTTCAAGATAAAAAAAGGACCCGTGGTCGTCATTGGATCACGGCCTCTACACTCCCAGGAGCTATTCATCTAGCAGCTGCAAAGGAAGATGCCGAACTGCCAGCAGACCCTTTTTTTTCTCTCCACCAGCAGACTTTGAATCCTTGCCTGGCTCCTTTCTCTGGCTCCTCTCCTGGTGGCACTATTGATTGCCAGGAAAAGTTGAGGGCCACAGCTGCCTGCAGCTCTTTAATCATAGTCTCCATGGGTCCTTGTTATCCGCAAATATTTCTTGGGCTGGGGAATCCCCTTGAGTGGCAAACTCAAATGCCTCTTGCCTTGTTGCTGCTGGAGCTATGCAGGCGACAAGGCCAGGATGAAGAGTCCTGAGCTGACGTCTTGGCTCTGTTACCGGGTGTCAAATGATCCAAGCAAATTGCTTCCCCATTCTGAGTCTCTATTTCTACACTGTACTTGACTCCAACAAAGGCGCAGAAAGAAACAGATGTCTCTGCTGGTTTGAATTTATCTGGATTTAATAGTATCTACAGGGTATCCCAAGGGTTGCCCATAAAGTCACCATGCACAGAAAAAATGACAGGAAATTGTAGCTAAATGTCCCTTTGTTTAGAAAACACTCAATACAAATATTTACCAAAAAAATTACATAATATTGGTTACCTCTCTGTAAAATTTTGTAACAAATATTGTGTAAACAAAGGTACATTTCACTACAATTTCCCATTTTCCCTGTGTATGGAGACTTTATGGGTGATCTCTGTGATTCCCTGTAGAATTGGATAATTGAGGTGGTACCACTGCAGAAGAGATAAAAATCAACTTTTGGAATGTTAATATTGGTTGAAGATTGTATAGAATCATTATTTTGCAGCAAACACGTCTGTCTTATTGTGTATAATGTAAAATTCATACAAGTCTTTTAGAGAAAACATGAACCCTCAAGGAAATCTACCTGTAGATACTTGGAGAATACATACATTTATTTTGGGAAAAGTTCCAGAATCCCATGGCTCTATGCCTGTTAAAGTTTCTTTTTGCATTGACATCCTGAGATTTTGTTAATAGAAAACACTGGGTATCACCAAAAGCAGATATTTTGATCTGCCAGCAATGATAAGGATTTTAAAGCACGATATGAACAGTGACTGATATTCAGACATGTATGTTCAAGTTTTACTGTCAAAACCATCTTGTAACTTCTAATTCAAGCACAACTGAAAAATGGTGAGTCTATTTTCTCCTTCAGGACTATGAACTGTTTTTACCGACTGATTTAATTTTTTAAAATGAATATATGTCCAAATAATAAGGATGATAATAATAAGAATACCACTTATGACCAAATTGCAAGTTCAAACATAAAGATCATAGTTTATTCTTACATCCCTGGTGATTTGGCTAATCATACCTTCCTGCTCAAAAGAAGGGTAACATTTTATTAACCATTTTGCAAAGACTGCCTCTCTTACAACATTAAACATTCAAATGAAAGCCAAACCCAGTGTAAGATATGTTTGTCATCTGTCTCCACCCACTGGAATGCAAGCTCTGGGAAGCCAAGGATGATACTCAGAGTTCTAACCTCTATCTGAAGGCAAACTCCATCGCCATCACATAATCTCAGTCCCTTCCTGGAGCACAGGGGGCATTGTTACTACAATTTTGTCTGTCTGCTTTTCCATTTTAAACTAGTCCTTTCACACAATTTCTATCCCTCTAAGGATATTACACACAGCTCTTTGTAGCAGCAGAATTTCGTACTCTTAGTTTTTACTTTTCTATTTTTTTTTTTAAACTTGAATATTTTTAACTCATAGAATCTTTTTTTCCAAGGTTTTTCGTCATCTTTATTGTTAGGGTCTTGTCAGTTTCATTTCATTTTTATCTGTATGAAATAATCAAACCTTCACATAAGTGTCCAAAGACTAGCCATTGTTTAAATATACTGAGAATCAAACCTTCACACAAGTGTCCAAAGACTAGCCATTGTTTAAATATACTGAGAAAAATCAAGGATGGTGTTCAACATTAATTCTTTCAGCGAGATGGCTAGTCTCAATCATTCTTCTTACAGCCCAAATAGAATCCTTTCATGGAATGTTGATTTCATATGATTACTGCCTTATAATTATTTTCTTGACCTTCACCTAGAACATATTTTATTTAGAACTCTTCAATATATGAATAGTAGTGTTCAATATGGGTACAAACATTTATCTCAGTGACCTACCTAAATTTATGCAACAATGGAAATTTATTATGAGTCACAGAATCTTGGCCTAGAAGTGTTTAACAACCATTAAATTTAACATAGAACCAAACACATGTTGACTCTTATGAAGAGATACTAATTTTATCAAAATCTATTAAAAATTACAGAAGATATACTTACTTTAATATTAGTTCTACCATTTATTTCAAGATAATAAATTTTACTTTGAATATCTAGACAACTTTATAAATTGTGATGGATTTCAGTCAAAAGCAGATATCCTTTTTATTTTATTTGTAAATATTAAGGGGGTATAAATGTTTTTGTGATGTGAATCCCTTGTGTAATGTTAAATTTGGGACTTGTACTGTGTCCATCACCAATAGTGCATTCACTGGACCCTATAAGTGAGTTTTTACCCCTCACTCCCTCCCTTTCCTACTTCTTGTATTCCAACGGTCTTTACATCTCTTTGTACCTGCCTGTCATCAGATATCCTTTTGAAATTTACTTTGAAAAGCTAGACAGATACACTCAAAATGCAAGCTATCTAGTAAAAAGCCAAAGAAAATACTCAGTCTCAGATCTGAGGGGGATGATGGATAAACTCAAGAGATAACAGTAAAAAATAGACTTTTCTGCTTGATCAAATGATGATTGGATGTTTTAGGAGAATGGAACTCTTGTACCTGATCCTGCTCTGAGCAGACGCAGGATATAAACGGTTATTCACTTGTTTAATTATGGGGTGATGACTTGCATTTATTTTTCCATTTCCTTCTTGCAAACAAGCAAAAGGCCGTATAAACATTTCATATGAGGAAGAGTGTGTCCACAAAATGTGTAATAACTGGTGTATTCTGCAAGAACAAAATGCATAGATAACAGCCACTGTCATGATCATCACTAAAAATAGACAATGACAACAGCTACATGAACTGTTGTAATGATTTTGGCAATATTTACTAAGTTCTTTTAAACTCTTTTATTCTTTTGATTCTACTTTTGGAAGTCTGTTCGAAGGGGGACATAATGTATGTCCTTGGTGATGTATCACTCTATGTTTCTACACACAGTTATGAAGAAAAACCCTTTTATACACAGCCTAGCAGTTAAGGTTATAGCTCCTGAAGTTGGAGAGCCTAGCTTCAAGTCCTGGCCCTACTACTGACCTACCTCAATACTTGTTAACCAAGTTGTGTTTTGATTCCTTATACATGAGATGGAGATAATCTTAGTGCTTCATATAGGGCTGTCATGAGGATTAAATGAGGTAGTAAGTGTAAATCACTTCCAGTAATGAATTTAATAAATATCAGCTGTTACTGTCTATGTGTTCAAAAATTAAAATGAGAAAAAAAAATAGGAAGAGCCCTAATGCTCCACAAGAGATGGGCTGCAAGAGCTCTGGGATTCTACTCGGGGGCAGAGTCATTAAATTTTATCACAGAATACACACCATTTAACATAAATTAGTTCACAATAGGGTTCAGTGTATTCTGGATTTCACTGTGAAATATAAAAGATACCCATTTGGTCATATTTTAATATAACTGAATTTGGGATGTATTTTATACTAGAGGGCAGTTTTTCAACCTTTTTTATCTCCAGGCACACTTAAGCCTATAGTTAAACTTCCATGGCACACTTAAATTATGTTGATTAAAAAAGAGTAAAAAAAAAGAATATACTTACTGTGCTTTGAACATCTTTCAAAGGTAATTTAATTCATGATCTTTAAATTTTTTGTGGCACACCTAAGAACTTCTCATGGAAAACCAGTGTGCCACAGCACACCAGTTGAAAACAACCATTCTAAGGCCTGGTGATGTAAACATGTAAGAGAATGTCCAGCAGGGTCAATAGAGCCTGTCCAGGCAGGTAAATAAACTGCACTTAGTGAGTAACATGGGCACAGAGAGTAAACACGAGTGCTGGATTTGAGATAGCTTAGTTCTGTACCTTCATAACACAAAGGGAGAGATGGGCTTAGTGAAGCAGGATGAAGACAGGTGCGCTCTAGGGTGGGCGTGTCACAGGTTACCTGGTAGCATGTGACGCATCTTACATTTGATACAGTCTGCAGTCAACAGAATAATGGCCTCTTCAAGACAACCACATCCTAATCTGCAAGTAATTATCTCACGTGGCAGAAGGAACTTTACAGATATGATTAACTTGAAGACTTTGAGATGGAGGGATCATCTTGGATCAGTAGTTCTCAACCTTCCTAATGCCCAATATATTTTCATTGTTACAAAGGGGTTGCGATCCACAGGTTGAGAACCTCTGTGATTTGGATAATCATAGTGCCCTCATAGGAAGGAGGCAAGTGGGTCAAGGTTAGTAGCAGGAAATGTGAGGATAGAAACAGAATTGGATCGAAGGGAAAAGAGAACACCAGCCAAGGAATGCGTGAAGCCTCAGATGCTGAAAATGGCAAGGCAACAATTCTCCTCTGGTGCCTACAAAAGGAACTAGCCCAACCAACACCAGGCTCTAACCAGCAAGACAGGTTTTGGACTTTGTACCTACAGAGCTATGTGTAAGATGTCGATGATGTTTTAAGCAACTATCATTGTGGCAATTTATTATAGCAGCAAATTAACACAGAGACAGTTTTTATTTGGGTGAAATGAAGTTCTTTTTGACTTCAAGGTATGTGTTAGGCTCTCATGTTTCTGATTTGCCCCCTGACTCCTTGAGAAGAAATCACTAAATGCTATGGAATGAATCTTCAATGGAATAGTATACAAACATTAAAATCATTTCTGCAAACACTTTATAATAGAAAAATGTTATTTTTTACAAAGACGTATCAATTTGCATTACAGTGAAATCACAAGTGTGTTAAATGGACAAATGCCAAATTGTGCCTGTAAGAATTACAGAAGGGAATAAATTAAAATACTGATAATGATCATTTCTACATGCTGGGACTATTAGTGACTTTCTTTTTTGTTCCCTTTTACTTTTCTGCAGTGTCTCAATTTTTCTATAACGAATGATATCATTTTCCTAATAAAAAAAGGCACACGAATTTCCTTTTTTTTTTTTTAGAGAGAGAGTCTTACTTTGTTGCCCTCGGTAGAGTGCTGTGGCGTTACAGTTCACAGCAACCTCCAGCTCTTGGGCTTAGGCGAGTCTCTTGGCTCAGCCTCCCAAGTAGCTAGGACTACAGGTGCTCGCCACAATGTCCGGCTATTTTTTTGTTGCAGTTTTGGCCGGATTCAAATATGCCACCCTCCGTATATGAGGCCAGCGTGCTACTCACCGAGCCACAGGCACTGCCCATGAATTTCATTTTAAAAGTAGATAGGAGTATAACATGAAACATCACAAAGCAACAAAAACAATATAGATGTATTCAATCAATTTATGTAACAACAGTTCTAATTTAATCAATTCAAAATCTTCTAATTTAGAGGTCTGGCATGGCACAAACTGTGTGGTCATCATGGACTATGTTTTGATTTTGCAAACATTGGTCAGCTTTAGTAATAGTAAAGTTGTGATTATTGCCTTCCAAAAATCATCCGCTGACCGGCTACTGGGAACCGCGTGACCATGGCAGGGTGTCAGACAGGGAGTCATTTAACCTGACACTGGTGGTGGCTGCCAAGGGAAGGACAAAGGCAGAGAAGAGAAAAGCTGGGGAGGCTGCTGAATGCTTCTGCTTCACGTAAGTGGGAAAAGGTGATCGAGCTATTTCTAGAACTGTGGCTCTTTGACCTTGGATAAGTTTTTCCATCCCTCTGAGCCCATCTCTCCCTTTGTGTTATGAGGGTATAGGACTAACTATCTCAAAGATTCCTTCTAGCTCTAATATTCTATAAATACGTGTGTGTACATGCAAACACATTCCACACACCTGCGGACATATAGGCTCTGGTTATACAACAGTGAGACTGATTCAAAACAACAAATTCAAAAAAAAAAAGAAAATTAGTCCCACTCTTTGGCAGTTTTGCTTTGTAATGATTTAGGGATTGCTGGCAACTCTCTTTAACTAGATTCTATATACTGTGCAATTTGCTGCAAATATCGTCACCATCAGATATTTCACAGTATCTTATTTCTGTGTTAGGAAATAAACTGCACAGCATATGAAAAACGCTTAAACATGTGATGGGTTGCAGCCACAGCCTGATGTCTGCTTAGTCCCTGAGGCTTTCAGCTTGTCACTCATCAGCTCTTCGAGGGATGTATTCATAACTTCGGGAAAGTTGTCTACTTTCTCCCAAGAAAATCCATCACATTAACAACACTTACTAACAGTAATGGAAGGAGATGCCTGCCTGGCAATTTTCCAGGGACTATGATAGTGAGGATGCTATTTCTGGAAGGTATCTTGTGTGAGATTTTGCTGGAAGTTTGAAATGTCCTAAGATATTTACTGTGTATTTTTTTTTCTAGGACATATCGGTAGATTACCTTTCAGATTCTGAAAGAAACTGAAGTTATTTAATCTAAGTCTTGTAGGCTGGAATAAATGGTGCCCATATTTAATTCTAATGCAAAACAGAAGTGAATTCCAGAGATAGGTATTGCTGCAGATTGAGTTTCAGAGGAGAAAGAGAGATTATTTTCAGCTGCCCAAATAGAGGGACCATCCAAGGAAGGAACATGGCATTGAAGAACTGAGGTGGGATGGGAAGACTTTCTTGGTAGAGGAAATAGAATGAGCAATGTCTTTATGGCATGGAGAACTTGTGGTGTGTAACAGAGAAGAGAAAAGAGTGAAATTTGACAATAGTGCCAACTTCAAATTGGGGAGCCACAGAGTAAAGACTGAAATGACAGATAAGATCCAGTCTACCAAAGCCTGTCCTTTATTTTACAGACAGTTGAGAGCCAGTTAGGACTTTTAATTGATTTGCATTTTTCCCCTCCCTATTATAGGGGGTAAACATCATTTTATCTCTATAGGGTAAAAGGCATTATAATTTCACACCCAACAAATAAACAAAATTCAAGACAACTTTCTGTGTGTCACACACAATGAGTTAGAATTAGACTCCTACATTTTTGAAATTCTACAAGGGATTTCCTTTAGCACTCCAGTACTTCTAGTATAATTTGGTGTTAGAACAGGAGTGGCCCCAATAAGATGTCAGAGTGACAGGTGCACACACAGGGAGCCCAGGAAATCCAACCAGGTTGTACCGACCAGAACCACTGGTCTCCAGGTTTCACTGTCTCTGCTTTCTGGACCCCAGGACTTCGCTCTGGCTCCCTCTTCAAAGCCCTTTATCCTCCCACCTGTTTTGCTCCTGGGCACTGGCACTAAATCTACATTCTCTAGGTGAACCCATAGCAGCCATGATTCAGCATGGTACTGTGTATGTGTGTGTGTGTGCATGTCATTTATAAGCATGTTCAAATATGTATTACATGTTACACAAAATGGCAATAGCACAATACCATCATCTTACACTCATATCTGTCATTTTGTTGCAAAGACCGATTGTTTTCTAAATAGTTCACGAGCATTCTGATAGCAGGCATATTGCATCGTGCACACAGCCAATATTCAATTAGTGTTTACAGAGCAATTGATTTAAACTAAGTCTTTGGCCTCCTGGACGTGCTGCATTTCCTCCTAGGATCAGGAGAACAGCTGGTTAACACACTATGTTCAAAAGGATAAAAAAGTATGGTTCCTATTTTCCTTTAGATCTGTAAAAGGCAAGATAGTTTATTTCGTTAAGAGCTCCTGAGATAAGGTCACTGAACACATCCTATGAAAGCAATCTGTCACTGTGTACGTGTGTGAAATCAATCAGCCTGTCACTGGAAGATGGAGAAATCACGTGCCAAATAGTAAATGCAGGCGGTGTTAGCAAATGGTCGCGGTCCACCAACTGGTGCGGTGGGGCGCCTACCTCGATGAAGAAGATGCTGGCTGCCGACGTTGGGTGGTGGTACATATAGACTGTCACAAGGATGGCTGCGGCTATGATGAGGACCAGGATGAGGATCCCGACGATGAGGCCAGCGTGGAGGGATCCCCCTTTCTTCTCGGCCGCACTGTCATCTGTGGATGCTGAAAGAACAGGCCAGCTGTCAGGACCTTCACGGGAACACCCTTAAGCTTGCGTTTTCTTCTAGGGAGATATTTTATGTTTTTATTAAAGTGCCATGGAAGCTTTCCTTCCGGTACAACTTTTCTTTTTCATAATACTAATTTTTCAGAGGCTAGGTGCTCTTCGTATGGGCAATGAAACAATCCAACACACCAATGAATAAGAAGACACTTAGACCTGTGTTTTAATTTCTACTTCAATAAACAATTAATAGCCTTTATTCTAAAAGTACTGGGAACAACCTTTTAATTCCAATTAACTGTATAATGAATTGCATATTTGATTTTTCTCACTAGGCCAACAAAGATGCCTACAGTAAAACTGATTGCTTTTTGAAAGCTTTTCTTTCTTTTTCTCTTGGGGATTTTAAATTGAAGTATATCAGACATCTTTTGGGGAGCTACACAGACATTTTCAGACAGTCTGTGCATGAACTCGAAGTCATAATTTTCAAAAATCTATTTTAAACAGAAATTTTCTTTAAAAGTCTAACAGATGGATGCTAAATGACCCTTAAATAGTTTCATCACTATCTAAAGGGTACACCACCACCCCACGTGAAAATATCCCACTATACCACACACCAGTATCATTTCCTCCACCTCTTACTGAGATGCCTTCTGCTGTAATACATAATTTCAGAGTTAGGAAATTTCTAAAGTAATAGCTATTCAAACCAAAGTCAATCAACCACATACAACTAACCTCTAAAGTCTTCTCTTATTCTGAAATTGTGTAATCTTTAATGATTCCTCTGCCATTTAGAGATCTTCCTGGGCAGCAGGTAACTGGATCTCAGTGCATAATCTAATTGGTATTTTGGTGAATCATTAGATAATTCTTTAAGACTCACATAAGTTCCCAAACAGTGGTTATCAATTCTTCTCTTACCAATTTACTCTTTGTCATTTTTAGCCTTTTCCTCTGTGTTTGAAACAATTCTTTGTCCACTAAACCTTATTTTATAAGCACTGATTTATTTTTTTCATTTAAAAATATTCTTAAAAAAATGGCTTCCTATGAGAACGTGTGGTCCACATGAACTAACGAATTCCAGACACAGTGGGCAACGTGACCTTCTAACACACTTCCTATCCATCCTTTGCATTTTTGTTGCTGCTGTTTATTCTTTGCTTGAGACCCACTGTTGGTGTTCAGCAATGATCCTCCAAATATAATAAAGTTCAAAATTTTAACGGCTTCCTTACATAGAAATTCATTAGTGAAAGAATATAAAAGAGTAATTCATTATCTAAAAATTCACTTAGAGTGCATCACATACATTTGGATTACTTTGCAAGCATCACATCAACAACTCTAAGAGGTAGACATTATTTATTTGAATTTTACAGATGAGAAAACAGAGGGACGTGATAAGAAATGTGCTAAGTTTGCAAAGCCATTAAGATAGAACTAGACTCAAATACAATCAGTCTGGCCTCAAAGTCTGAACTGCGAACCTCTGATCAATGCCTACTTAATTAACACTGAGATCCATGCCCTGCTATTTCCTTATATTTCATGCCATGAGTTCTTCTGGCAAAGGATTCTAAAATGAACCCTGGTAATTTCAAGTAAAGAAAATTAATTTAAAAGATGGCTAAAGAATTATCGTTGTGCCTCCAAGAAGTTACTTCTTTGGAACTGGGTCCCAAGTCAGTGCCTGCTATCATAGATACATCCATCCATGGATGGATGAGAAGGAGGAAAAGAGAGAAAGAAAAAAGAAGGAAAATGAAAGGCTGTTAAAAACAGGTTGCAGCTATTGGAATAACCGCATCGCCAATAAAAATCAAATGAGGCTACAATAAATGACTTCATCCATCTGGTCTTTAGTGACCTTATCTCTTCATCGTGGTCAATGATAATAATTACCCCATAGGATAGCTGTGACAATTCAGCGTTTAATACAGAGTACTTGCCTTGCAATTAGCACTTAATTCATGCTTGCTAAGCTATTGTGTTATTATCATATTTTTATATAAGACAGATTGAGGCAAATTATACTGTCAGATTCATGACACCATATAAACTATGTTTTCATCCTTAACATTTGCTGCTTGTAAAAGTCAGCCTCCTTCTTAAGAATGCTTCATCTTGTGAACTTGGCTTTTATTTTTACAGGAGTAGGAAACATTGCTTTCATGGGAAAATCAGATGAATTTAAAATGTGGCATTGGGGGAAATGTGGCAAAAATACAGACTTGACTCAAAAAGGAAGCCTTGAATGTTTTTTCAAGTCTCTTGTATCATTCCTTCCCTTGCTCTCTCTCTTCCTCTCACTTTCCCTCCAGCCCTCCTTCCTTCCTCTCCTTTGCTCCATCTGACTCTCACACTTTTCCTTTTTTCCTCCCTTTCTCCATCCACCCACCTACCCACCCAGCCATCCATCTACCCATCGAGCCAGCATCTGATTCTATTTCTGGGGTTTAGAGCCATTTATATGCAACACAGCAAATTTCAGCCTCACTTCTTGTGTGTGTGTGTGTGTGTGTGTGTAAGGGGAAGGGAAGGGCAAGGCACTTGTGAGTTGACTCCAAGCTGCCATTTCTCTCCTCTGCCGGAGGACCAGAACCTGTTATGGCGGCACCAGGTAAGAGGTGGCCCTCTCCAGAAAGGAAAGCGCGAGAAAGGGACATGCTCTATCCCATTAGAGTCTTTGTCAGAACTAAAATTAGTTTGCTGTAGTAGGCGGACGATCTTTGGAATATAAAATCAAAACCAGATTTGCACGTTGAGTGTGGGAAGCCTCACTCCTTTTTTGTAGGAGTAAACATTTAGTCTCACAATTATTACTCGGTCATACTTCCAATAATGATTGAATTATATTATCTCCCCTTTAAAAATATTCCTTTACATTTCTGTTTTTGATGTGAAGATACCATGGGCATGGCTAAGGCAATTTGTATAATGTCTAGTTTGGTACTAGACAAAGAATTATTTTATTATGTATTTGGATGACAGTGATTTTAATAAAATAATCTCAATCCTCAATACTAACTAGTAGAATAGAAAAAAGAAATATTTAAAGATTTATGACTTTGCTGTGACTTGACATGTTAGAACCAGAGAAAATGATTTAAGGAAAAATGTAGCAAATTCAATCCCCAAATATTACATAGCCTTGTATCACACGCCAGTGACTATTCAAAATGCTTCAGATTGATCATCTGAATGGAGAGAACAAAACAGTACAAATAGTTTTGGAGAATGCATTTTTCTATGTTCATATATTATGTAACCATTTTTCCCTTGCTTCTATGATGATTCTATCATTTCCCACACAACACACCATCTCTGCTCTATGGGCCTCAGGTGACCACACGGGTCACCTTGTTATGACGGCTTCTCACAGGTTGCTAAACCTTCAGGTGACCACACATGAGCAGGTGTTATGACGGCTTATCATAGGTCGCTAACTCTGCAGGTGAAGTAAGTGCTCCATGGATGTGCCTTGATTTTAAACTCATTTACTGTTTGGTTTCCAGTTTGCTGTCACTGCTCTATCCAATGGTATAGGTTTTGCATATTTATGGGGATCTTTAGATCGAAAGATCCTTTGTGTTAAAAATGATGAACACCTCAAATGCAAAACTGCAATTTTAAAAAACACAAGCAAGTGCTTTGTAATTACCATAACTGAAATTTAGTTCTTTTACCTCAAGGGAAGACTGCTCAAAGAAGCTGATTTTACTCCTTCGGAAAAGACAATCAACTGAAATGTCACCTGGTAGTTTGACTGCAGATAGAAGTAGGACCAAAAAGCCCTCTGAACCTGCTTCGACACATACTTCTCAAGCTCACCAGAGTCCATTAGGAGTTAGGGGAACAGTCAAGAAAATGTCAGAAGGAATCCAGTCTTCAGGCCTCAAATCATTATACTTGTAGAAATAACTTACGTCCTTTCATTTATGTCCAAAAGTGAACAAAAACCAAACAAGTATCTCTCTCACACATAGTATCACACACAGGAGAATTTGAATCTTTTGATTTTTTTTTTTTTTTTTTTTTGCTTTTAGCTTGTATTCAATGCCATAAAATGGAGTCTCCAAGCCAAGAAAAGGAAGTATAGAAATATTTTTTAAGAACCTCCTCCAAAATGAAGGCCTTTTTTTGCACTCTAAGAAGTATTTTAAAACATAAATGAAACACATAAAATCAATAGTAACAAAGATAATATACTCTGATTTAGTGAGTGACCTGCGTAGTATCCAGATCATTATGTAGATATGGACAGGACCGTAAGAACTGTCAAATCTATTAAAGCGATCTGCTATTTGGGGGTAAGTTGTAGGTGTAATAGCAAATGCAACACATTTTCAAAAGGTAATTATGTACATATTAGAAGAAATTCAAGACCTCGTGAAAATGTGTTTAATTTGCCACACACAATCAGAAGTATATGACTCCATTTGGTACAAGGAAAGGTGAAGTAAGTAGGAGGAGAAAGAAGAAGGAAAAAAAGAAAGGAAATTAACTTTTTTCTTCAAAGTGTACTACTTAATTTAAAAACTGTATCTCTGAGTTTTTTCTATAACTGTTTTTCCCCATCAGGATTTACGATATGTGGCACTGAGAGTCTGTATTTAGAAGTATAATTCTCTAATATTGTAAAGCAGTATGAATGTATAGCTAAAACGATCTGTACCTATTACTGAGTCTTGGGACAAAGTAAAACTAAAATAGAAATATTCCTTGTCTGAAATTTTATTCACTTTAGAACTAACTCTTCTCCTGGCCTTAAAATGAAACACTACGGCCCATAAATTCCATAATGTATTAATGTCCTTTGGGGGGACGGAGAAGCTGATGGCTTGGACAAAGTCATGCACAAATTTGCTCAAAATTCATAAATCTTACACAGATGATGCCAAAATGTTCTTTTTTCTTTTAAGCTTCAGAATGCAGTTAAGCTATAAGTGCTTATAATGTTAGAGTTTCACTTTTGGATTAAAAACACACACAGGCACGACTCTCCCTGTGGAATATTATCTAACGCATTTATAAGCTAAAGCACGTCACGGAAGAAAATCAAGTGATAAAAATTTTAACGAAATTGACTTTCCTTTGGAAGTTTCCTTGCAAGTGATCTCATTTTGCAGCTCATGTTTTTTCTGTCTTAGCTGTTTTACTTTCTATACGCACGATCATGACCTTGACTTCATTTAGCGTGCCTTCTGGTGCTTTGCGTCTTTTCTTATTTTTCAGAATTCTCTTAGATCTTTCATTTTCTTAATCATGGTATTACTATTTTTGTTTTTTGGATACTTGCCAGTCTGTCAATACTATGCAAGTGTTCAGGTATACCTACTTCAAGTGTATATCACTATGTCAATATTTCAGTAATTCATATTATGGCATCACCATTGAAGAGATTTGGATAAGTACTATGAAAAGACATTAAAACAGGTGCACAGAGCACAGCTAAGTACATTATACATGAGACCAAATCAGGAAATTCTCAGCTTGTGCTACTACATATCAGCTATGAAATTCCATTCAGGGAAACATATATAATGCTCTGGGCTGAAAGTGCTTGGAGTATGGCAATCCTGTTTGTTTCATGATAATCTACTACCTTTTATCTAAGAAAATGGAGCTAAATAAAGTGTCCATGAAATTAAAAGAAATGCTTGATTGCATCAAAATGAGAGATTTGGGATAGCAGCGATTCTAGCCTCATTCAGTGATTGGTGCTTTTATACATGTGTACGTATAAATATCTAAAAGAGCGGGCTTATTTTGTTTATACCTATCACAAGATAAAAATAAATCCTTGGAATAATCCATTATCACCTTCATTTCTTACGTGCTACCCTTTGGAACAATCTACCTATCCCTTCATTTTTTCAGCAATCAAAATCTTTATGAGACCTGACTTTTAAACTTTTCCTAATAGCAGCTTTGTCTATCATTATTCTTTTCCTCTACTAAAAAAATTTAAAAATTATTTTTGAAAAATTAAGTGTCTCTACTTCTATTGAATAATCCACACAAAAGAAATCTTGGTACCTGAAGTTTTTAGCTGAATATGAAACTCAAGGGTTTCCTGGAATGGTTTCTCTTTTCATTCCATTAGTTCCATGCTGATCCCTTGCATGGTTAAGACATTAGGGTTTTTAACTACAGACACAATTTAGTGATGTTTTCCTAGCAAGTATATTCACAGTGACTATGAAAGACCATACTAAACATAAGGTTGACAAACTCTTATTAAGACTAGAGACAAGAGTTCCTCTTCATGCCCCGCCATCTATACATTCCAGAACAATGTCACTTGTATTAAAATATTTAATTTATATGCAAAACCTAGGATTATCACAATGAATGTTTATGACCTTATCAAATCCATCAAGTTTTCTCAACATGGAATAGAAATCCTCTTTGCTCTTTTCCTATCAGGGTGTTAAGACAAATGTGTGTCTAAACCACTTAGTTTGCCTGGGGCTTCTAAAAATAGCATCAGGATCTTACATCACCAGACCTCAGGGACAGCATCTCTCCAAACCTGTCTTCTCTTCTGTGAAGTGGGCAAAATAGCAATACCCATCTCATGATATGGGTGTGAAGATCTGAGATGATGCTTGTCTCTGTGCCGTCAATACAGCAAGTCCTCAGTGAAAAGGTTGCACTAATGTGATTAGCATTCCTCATACTCATTGTTATTCTACTGATTACTATACTTTATTAGTTCTATTAGTTCTCAATACTGTTATTATTAATGCTAATTATTATTCTATTGATTCCTATAGAAAACTGGTTCACTAAGGTTAAGTCTGTTCTCCATCATAGCTGCACTGACTACCAGGACATTGTGAAGCCTTCTTAAAATTATTCATGGAAAGAGGGAACCTGTTTCCTCATGGGAGCTTAAGGGCACATTGGAGAAAGCAAGGACATCTTAGTGAATGGTTTTTCCACTGGAAAGGTCAAGATCAGTCTCGCGTGCCCTGGCACTCCCTACCCAGCCCCAGGGAAGCATGCAGGCTCAAGGAATCCACAGCCACTATTTGGAAAATAAAAGCCTAGCTGTGGAAGTCCTGTACACTAAGTAAAATGAACCCTTTGGTGGTTATCCATAAGCAGATCTTTTGAAAACTGCAGAATACTAAACTAATTTCAAGTTCCTTAGTGTTTATGTGTAAAATTAATAAACTTTTGGACCTCCTAAAAAACCATGGATTAACTTAGTGACTAGAGATACTAAATTAGCCTGTGTGTGTCTCAGAAGGGGAACTACCCTACTCTGTTAGGTGCTGGGGTTTGATGTCTCTCCTGCAACTCCCCAGGGAGGCAAACAAGTGGGATTCTGTGTGCTATGCATCTCAGGGAACAGGATTAGAAGATACAAAAACACAAACAACAACAACAAAACCCAGAAAACAAAACATTCAAAACAAACAAACAAACACTGGGTAGAACCATGAATTGTTTAATTCCACTTGAGTGTGCGCTACCAGAGCTAACAAAAAATGCCACGTGTGTCACGGGTAGAAAGAAGGTAATTAAGCCGATAAGAATGACTTGTTCAGGGAATTCGTGTTTCACGGCGTAGCCCCAATACAGGTGAGATATGACTCAAATTTGACAGAACCAGTTAGCCTGCTTGGGAGGAATGATATTATACAATTGTATCAAACTCGTTGTCCCTCAGGTCCTGGAATCTCCCAAAACATAAAGCTCCATGAGTTGAATGGTACGGTTTGGGCAGGGTCGACAGTAGAACTGACCAATAACCTGTGCCAAAAGGCTGCACTGTGCAGACACACGACGCTTCCATGTTCGGTTATGAGGGTCTCAAAGTGATGGAGGACTGGATCTGAGAAGCAGCAAGAGTCCTTTGGACTTTAAAGGTCTGAGATTTGCATAGCTGGTGCTGTGGTAAATTTTGAGATGCTAGATGGCTTTGATAGAATAGCAAACCGATGACCACAGAGTCAATGGTAGATCAGAAGCAACCCTCCTGACAGGACAGTGAGGGGACAGAATGCACAGGGCACGCCTGAACCAGAGCCCTTGGTGTCATCACCCAGCTACACGCTTTATAAACCATATGCCCCTGGACAAATTACTTAGATTCCTGGGCTTCTGATACTTCATGTGTAAAATGGGATTACAATAGCGATTTCTTCATGGGGTACTGTGAGGATAAAATGAGTTAAACCTGCAAAGTCCTTCTTAGAAGACTGCCTGGTATATAGTTAATAGCCCAATAATTGCTAGGTAACTTTATCATTATTACCAACTACATGGGAAGGTTCTATGAATAATTTAAAGCAAAACATGAATCAAATAATCAGAAATGGTAAATTTTATGCCTGCTAATTAGAGAAGCTGGTTCACTAATGATAAGTTTGTTTGCTTTAGCTCAGAATTTCAAGAAGCTTGGAAGAATTTATTCATAAGAATTTTTTAAAAACATTATTTAGCTTATAAAACACATCAAAATACTTCTGTTTTCCTTCTTTCTGTTTGTTTTATGGTGAGGTCCAATTTGCATCTGAGAAAGGCACAGATCTTAAGGGTACAATTTAATAAATATTGCTGACTGTCTACACCGAGTAACCCGCACTGCAGACGCGATGTAGACAATTCCATCCACCATAAGCCTAGCTGCGGAATCCTATAGACCAGCGATTCTCAACCTGTGGGTGATGACCCACAGGAACTGTATTAAACAGCATTAGGAAGGTTGAGAACCACTGTGTAGCCTAAATAAAATCAACCCTTGTCTGTAGTGTAACACTCCCTTGTCCCAAACCTAACAATTCTCCCACCCCTGACAACGACTGTACTGATTTCTATTATTGTATATTACAGTGTGTCCCAAAGGTCACCATTAATAGGAAAAATTAACAAATGCATATTATATTTTATTTTTTAATATTTTTACATGTATATATCAACACATAGAAAAATATTTTGTAAAATTTGGTAGTGGATATTTCGTAAATAAAGGTATAGTCAGCTATAATTTTCCATTTTCCCTATGTATGTATGTATGTATGGAGACTTTTAGTCCCCCTATAGTTTAGTTTTACTTGAATTTCACATAAATTTCAGATAAATTTCAAGTAAATACTACATGTACTCTGACATGTTTGCCTTCTTTTGGTTCAAAAGATAAAACTGGTAGATCTGTATCATTGCATGTATTAGTAATTTATTCTTTTTTCTGTTGAAAAAAGTCCACTATATGAATACACTTCATCTGTTTATTCTTCTATTGGTGACTGTTTCTAACTATTTTTTTTATTATCAAACACTTTTTATTTATTTTTTATTAAATCATTGCTGTATACATTAATGCAATTATGGGGCACAATGTGCTGGTTTTATATAAAATTTGAAATACTTTCATCCAACTGGTTAACATAGCCTTCACCATATTTTCTTAATTATGTTAAGACATTTATTCTCTACACTTAGTAGATTTAACACGTACCCTCGTAAAATGCACCATAAGTGTGGTCCCAACTATTACCCCCCCTCCACACAACCTCCCCCCTTCCCTCTCCTCTTTCTCCTTCATCTTGGGCTATAGTTTGGTTATAGTTTTTATATGGAAGTGTGGGCGCATATATATAGGTTTCATAGTGGGGCTTAGTACATTGGATACTTTTTCTTGCATTCTTGAGATACTTTGCTAAGAAGAATATGTTTCAGGTCCATCCATATAAACACAAAAGAGGTAAAGTCTCCATCTTTTTTTAAGGCTGCATAATATTTCATGGTGTTCACATGCCTTATTAACATTCATGCACCTAACCAAAATGCTCCTCAATTTGTAAGTGAGACTCTAACAGACATGAACAATTTGATATCTTCCAGCACCATAATAGTGGGAGATTTTAACACCCTTTTAGCAGTGTTAGATGCTCCAAGAAGAAAGTAAGCAAAGAAATTTTAGACTTAAAATTTACCTTACAATAATTGAATTTAGTAGACATCTGTAGAACATTTGATCCTAACAAAAGTGAATACACATTCTTCTCATAAGCCCATAGAACATCTTCCAAAATTGATCACATCTTAGGTCACAAAGCTAACCTCGGCAAATTTAAAAGAATAGAAATTATTCCTTATATTTTCTCAGATTATCACACAATAAAAGTTGAACTCACCAATAACAGGAATCTATTTCCAGCTATTGACAGCTATGAATACATTTGCTATAAATTCTCTTGCACCAGTTGTTTCTATTATGAATATAATTTTTTGATAAATACATGGAAGTGGAATTTCTGGCCCAACCGGCCAGAACTTTATAAAGAAACTACCAGAGAGATTTTTGAATTGGTTGTACAAATTATACTCCATCCTCATCAATATTATTAAGAGTGTTGAGCCATCTTCATGGGGGCAAAATTGTATCCCACGTACATTTTGGTCTTTTATTATCAATTTTCAGGAGTTTGTTACACTTTCTCGGTGCAGGTCCTTTGTTACATATGTCTACTGCTAATCTTTCTCCTGTCTACTTACTTTCCTAGCAGAGTGTTTGATGAACAAAGGTTTTAATTTTAATGTCTATTACTTCTTAAAATCTGTCTTCTTAGTGGATATTAAATTTATTAAAATTTTCAAAGAATGAACTTTTGACTGTGCTAATATTCTTGAATGTCTATTTATTATTTCACTTTTTTCCACTCATTTTTATTTTCTCCTTTTAAAATTACTATTATTTTTAATTGACAAATCATAATAGTATACATTTAATTACTTTTGGGCTTATTTTGCTTATCTTCTTAAACTTAAAATGGAGGCTTGGATATTAATTTTAAACCTTTTTACTTTCTAATATAAGCACTTAGAACTATAAATTTCCTACCAACTACTTCAAGCAGCATCTCACATGTTTTGGTATATTGTATCCATTATCATTCCATTGAAACATTTTATATTTTTCCTTATTTCTTCTATAATTCATATGTTATTTAGAAGTTCTGTATACTTTTCACATATTTGGAGATTCTGTAGATACTATATTTTTTCTTCAGATCTTTGTCGAGTATGACAAAAATCATATATATTGGCAGTGGACAACATAATTTTTTGTTATGGTATATGTATGTATTGTGAAATGCCTAAATCAAGTTCACAGCCACCCATCTTACACATTTACCTTTTTGTGTATGATAAGAACATTTAAAATCTACTTTCCTCCAAATAGATAACTGTATTATCCCTGTTCCTCATGTCATTCTTTTATAGTTAGAGAATATAATCTACACAAGTTCAATTTTTTAAATTTAGGATGTTTTTATGGCTCCATGAATAATCTACCTTGATTAACATTTTATGTTCACTTGAAAAAAATTATATTCTATAGTTATTGGAAAGAATTCTCCATAAACATTAATCAGATCAAGATGGTTGTCAGTGTTTTTAAAATCTATATCCTTCTTCTTTTTATTTTGTTATTGTTTTGGTCTAATTTTTAACAACTGTAATAGTTTCCTGGTGAACTGTCCCCTTTTCCTCTGTATATGTTCCTCTTTTCCCATCTTGATACTCCTTGTCTTTAAGACCTTGTACTTTGATATTTATATAGCTACACCAGCTTTGCTATGGTGATGTTTGCAGTATATATATTTTTCTATAATTTTACCTTGAAACAATTTGTATCTTTGTGTTTATTTTTCATGTACATTTCTTAAACACAGCATATAGCTGGATCCTGATTTCTTAAAAGTCGGATAATCTATGCTTTATTTGGAGTGTTTATCTTATTTATATTTGATGTAATTATTGGTAGCATTAGATTTGGTCTGCCATTCTGATATTTGTTTTCTTTGTGTCCATCTGTTCTGTGGCCCATCATTCTTCTCTCTTGCTTTCTTTAGGTTAAACAAGTATTTTCTAGCATTCTACTTAAATTCCTCCAGTGAATTTCTGGCTCCCCATTTTATGTATTTTTTTTTTCTTTAGTAGTTGCTGAGTATAATGTTAACATGTGTTAAAATCATTTATGGCTGAAACTTTATCCAGAAAGCTTTTAATTTATTATTGTAACTGAAATAACAACATTTGGTCACAGTAGCTTACAACACTGTTATGAATTAGTATTAAATAATTAATTCCTGTCCTTACTACATAGGACACATTTAAAATGCTGCACAGTATTATTTGAACCCTGAAGAACAAAACCAAAGCAAAAAGTGCTCTTAATGAAAAGCCATTGAAAACTTAGGTATTGAAAAAGATCAAACTAAATTTATCATCTTATGGATTAAACTACTCTCTTTATAAAGAATTATGTCATTTTAAAAATAGCACATCTTTAATATGAAGCCAGTAGATTATTTAATACATACCCACATAAGAGAAAAATTCAATTCAAGTTCGAGGGAAGGGGAAAGAGGGTGGGGGAGAAGGGAGGGGGGAGGGACTGGTGTGCTTCCAGTTAATGGGCACAATGTGAGGGTATATGACACACCTCTTGGGTATGGAACACAACTGCAATTGGGATTCTACCTAACGAATTCAAACATTGTAACATAGTTGTTTGTACCCTCATATTTCATAACCTGAAATAAAAAAAATTGCGTATCTTTTCTTCCCATCAACATCCATCATTCCCTCCCTCCCTCCCTCCCCTTCTTCTTTCCTTCTCTTCCTCCTTCCATTCTCCTTTCCCTCCCTGTCTTCCTTTCTTCCTCTTCTTTCACTTTCCCTTAAAGTGGACCAGCATATTACATGAGCTTAATAAGCACTGGTGATTCAAACACACCTGAACAGAATTTAGTGTTGAAATCATAAAACCTCAAGGAAGATCACCAAGCTCAGCAGGCCACAAACACACCCTGCAAGGCCATTGGTGGGAAGCTTTCTATACCATTCCCTTTGAAAATGTTTTGTGGGCTCTTGCAACTCCTAGACATCACATTCTGATTTATTACCACTCACACCAATTACTTTGTCTCTTACAAAACTGAGACACTCAATCTCACCTCATCAATCTCAGGTGAGACTCCCTCTAATCTCCTTGCTAACTGACCCCAAATAAGCCCCTAAAATAAAGCAGGATCAATAGCATAAAAATCTTTCCTTTTTATCTGTCTTCTTGAAAAAGTTGACTTTCCTTGTTGATTTCAATTTCCTTATTTCTCACAGACTTCTCAAATTCTGCCTGAGAATCTTACAACTGTGGAATGTAGAACTGTCCAGTCAAGGTTAATGAATGTCTTCATATCACCTAATCTAATGGCTATTTTTCTGTGGGTTTTCTTTCTTTCCTTTCTTTTTTTTTATGCTTTGATTTATGTTTTATTAGGGTGGAATGATTTTGGTCTTGCTGTTACTATTTTTTTTTTTTTTTTGAGACAAAGCCTCAAGCTGTGACCCTGGATAGAGTGCTGTGGCATCACAGCTCACAGCAACCTCCAGCTCCTGGGCTCAAGCGAGTCTCTTGCCTCTGCCTTCCAAGTAGCTGGGACTACAGGTGCCCGCCACAACACCCGGCCATTTTTTGGTTGCAGCCATCATTGTTGTTTGGCGGGCCCGGGGCTGGATTCGAACCCGCCAGCTTAGGTGTACGTGGCTGGCGCCTTAGCCCGTTGAGCCACAGGCACCGAGCCTGCTGTTACTATTAAAAGTAAATTTTATTCCCTTCCTCCTACAGTATAATCTTCTGGCTGCATGATAGCATAGCATTTTTGTAGAGACAGGATCTTGCTATTGCTGCTCAGGTGGGTCTTGAACTCCCTGGATGCAGTGATCCTCCCTGCTCAGCCTCCCGAGTAGCTGGGGCTACATGCTTGTGCCCCCCCTGCACCTGGCTCGTCTTCTGGGTCTTAACTGAGAGCCCAAGATGTTGATTAAGGTCACTCTGCCTCCAACCAATGCTTTTTCAATACTGCACTGGAGGTAATGAGATCTCGGTTCAGTTTTTTATTTTTTCCGGATTAATATGAGGGTATCAATGATTAGGTGACATTGTTTGCATTTCTTAGGTAACGTTCAAATTGTATTTCGGACCTTCACCAGGGACTGTGTTGTACATCCTCACACTGTGCACCTTAGATGAGAGCACCCTCACCCTGCTCCCTCCTCCTCCTCCTTTTTTTTAAACTTATCTACACCATTGATGCTATTTGCTATTTCCTCCTTGAAATTTTCTTCTCCTTTGCTTCTTTGATTCCTGACTCTGAAGGTTTTTGTAACTGTCCCTTCGACACTCTTTTCAATGTTCTTCACAAACCTCATGTGCTCCACGCTCTCTTTGGTCCTTTGCTGTTTTCATTTTTATGCTATCCCCCTTTTACACTATGCAATTCACCCCCATAATTCAACTATCATTTATATGCAGCTGATGCCTATGTTTAGATCTTATGTTCATTATTTCTCAAGTGAATTGCAGGCTAATAAAAGAAACATGTTGAATGGACATCTTCAAAGTCAACATGTGCAAATTTTATTCATTGTCTCCCCTGAAAGCCTGTTCCTCTTTCTTATTTCCTATTAAAAAGGAAGTAATTAATTAATAATGGCACCATCACCTACCCAAATAACTCTACACTTAGGATATTGCATCCTCATTATAAGTGAAGTATGTTTGTAAATTCCCTTTATAATAATATATTTTTTCCAATTTTAATATCAGGTATATCCAGATGAAGTAGAATGATTTTAAAGTATTTCTTCTTTTTTCTATTGTCTGTAAGATTTGGCATGATCTGTTTTATGAAATTATCTTCTATTTTTATTTATAAAAATAAATATTCTCTATTTTTTGAGATTTTGGGAAAAAAAAGTTAACTTATGACTCTATGCTGAACCTCAGAGTCAAAGCATTCTATGATACCCATACTTTTATCTGACAATGTGAATGTTACTTTTTTTTTGCATTGTTATTGCTCAATATTTGGTTTTAGCAATCATCTGTTTTCCTTTCCAGTTGTATTTATCTTCATTTGTTCTTTACGTGGTTTTTGTTTCTAGTCCTTATCTTAAACATTGTTATTGTTATTAAATTTTAAGCCTCTTCAATTTTGTGAAGGCAAAAAGTGGAAACCAAATAAACACATGTAAAAAAAATAACTTAACACCAAGTCTTAGGAACCACTTCAGTCACTTTTCTATCACATAAATCACACATCCAATCAGGTATTATTAACTAGTTACATAGTTTCCACCTCATTAAAAAAATTTCTTGTGTCTGTTCTTTGTTTTTATTTCCATTGTCAAACACCACTTTACTTTAGCCTCACTATTTCTTCTATGGAATACCAGTCAAATCTTCTAACTAGTTTTCTTGAACCTTGGTGTTACCCCTATCCCATTCTTTCCCCACAACATTTTAAAAGTGACCTCCTAAGCATGTAAACTGTGTCACAGTACTCCCTAGCTAAATGATGTCAGTGGCTCTCAGTAGTAAAGGTCCGGCTCCCTTTTTGGCATAAAAATCCAGAAATGCTGAGCCTCTACTTATCTCTCAGCCTCTCCCTCAATAGCTACCATATGTAAATCTTAGTCTCAAGCAAATAAAATGTGGCAACTGTTTAGAGTCACCCAAATCCAATAAATTTTGATGGCCCTGCACCTCTGCCTCTGTTGATCCCTTTGCTGACATTCCTTTCTTTTATCCCTTTTCTACATAAATCAGACCTGTACTCCAGGTATGATTTAAGCATCACCTCTTAAGGGTAACTTACTTGTAATTCCAGTTTTGGAATGAAGCATAGATCAAGCATCACCTCTTAAGGGTAACTTTCTTGTATTTCCAGTTTTATTTAGATTAGATGCCTTTTCTTTGCTCTCTGTAAATTACCTTGAGTCGATCTTTGCACACCATAATTCAATATTGACTGACTTCTCTACATCAACTCATGAGACCACTTGCTTCTTTAGAGAAGGCACTGGACCTTGTTTTATCACTGTATCTCCATTACCTACCAATGGGCCTGGTACCCAGTAGTTCAAGAAATGTGTCTTCAATACATCAAACCCAGTCAAATCAAATCACCATTAAGTTAATCTATTACATTAGTGACATACCTATCACTAATATTAGTGACATACGTATCTCTAATCATAATCATTAACATTTCACATTAAAGAAAGTATACTCACGTTAGACACGTTTAACACACCAAGAAGGGGCCTGAGAAATACCAGGTAACACAAAACCTGTTCCTAGACCTCTTCATACATCACAGATTTCATAATCTAATGGTACATGGAGTTTTCTTTCCTCCAATAAGAGATTCCGAAGCCCAGGTTTCTGATGAGAACAGCGGATAGAAAATCAGATAGGAGAAGAGGAGCACAGGAAGGAAAGTAGATACCTTCAGAGAAAAGTGATAAAATGTTTTGCCAGTGGCAAATGGAAAGCGTATTTACAGCTCGTCTTGGAAGCCATGTGTGTGCATGTCCTAAGAGAGGCCGGGCCGTTTCATCCTGCTCCTGCTCTATCAGCAGCATAAATTCCAACTACAAAGCCTATCTACAGACCAACCTCAAGGGGGGAAAGTATATTCCATTGTGGTTTTTCTTGTTTTCTTTTCCTATGATGGATAACATTTTTTTTAAGCTATTAGACTGAATAATGAAATTCCTACTTTTGTAGGAATGGTTTTAAACGGCAGCAATTTCATATGGTTCAACAAAATATAGTAACTAACTACCTTTACTGACACAAATGACTATGCCAACAGTTTAGATGGAGTAATTTGCACATACACTAAAATGAGTTAGGAGGTAATGGACGTAATGCCTTTGGACCACTTGGCTCTGTGTAGCAAGGTGCATTCTCTACGTGTAGAAAGGAAATTGCTGCTGCTACCAATGAAAATGTTGCTTCAGGGAACCCCAAGGTGTACTTGAGGACCAATTCAGTGTAAGATACGTTGTTATTATTTGGGGGACTCTAGCAAAAAGAAATCAAGAATCCATTCAACCATTGATGCTTAAAGTCCAGTCTGTGGACTGGTGGCAACTATGTGTTTGCAGAGCTTGTTGGAAATGCCATGCAAAGGTTTGGACATCACCCTAGAACTCCTGTATCAGAATATGCATCTTTGTGTGTGTGTGTGAGATTGGGTTTTGCTTTGTTTCCTGGACTAGAGTGCAGTAGCATCATCATAGCCCACTGGAACCTCAAACTTTTAGGCTTATGTGATCCTTTTGCCTTAATCTCCTGGGTGGCCAGTCTGGGTAATTGTTAATTTTTTTGGAGAGTCAGGGTCTTGCTATGTTGTCCTGGGTTGATCTTAAACTGCTGGCTTCAAGCAACCCCCCATTAGCCTCTTACATTGCTAGGATTACAAGCACGATGCATCACACCTGGTCCCAAATGTGTATTTTGACAAGATACCCCATCTCTGGTGATTCCCATGCTCCTCATTATTTATGAAGTGTTGAATTGGATTAATTATTGTTCGCGTCACTTTACACTGGAATCACCTGAGACTTTAAAAAAATATCAATTCCTTGGCCCCAGTCCTAGATGTTAAGATTCAGTTGGTATGGAGAACAGTCTGAGTACAGAAAGTTTTATAAGGCCGAATAATTAAATTAGATTATAGTGCCCAGACAATTCCAAGGTACAGATAATTGGAGAACCACAACCTTAAATGTTTAGAAAATGTTTAGAAAAGAAATCCTTAATCCCAGGGAAATCATAATAACATTTTAAAGTATAAGAAATTCTTACTATTATGGTACATATATACTTAAAATAGAGTTAGTACTATTATAAAAAGTAGCCAACAAAGCAAAAGATAAAACAAAATGTCAACATATTTTATAGTTTTAGAAAGAGAAAATGATAGATATTCAATAGCCTGTCACAAGGAAATAACAGTTTCCCTTTGCTTATATACGACCGTGAACTGCCCAAAAGAAGTGGACGGGAAACAATAGAAAGAAAAGGTACGAAAAAATAGTGAACGATAAGTAACTTTAATGATTTATGTCTGAAAGTCAAAAAATAATTTGACCGAATGATAAATGAAACACTGAACACTTCATATATCACTATAAACGAGGCAACAAAAATACAGGCTTAGAAGTATTCCAGTGAAAAAAGTCAGAATATGTTCTAACATTTTATATTTGGATGAAAAGACTTATGATATATTCAGAAATAGGAAACTGAACCCAACAGAAATAGAATTTAGACCAAGCATTCCATAGGAGTTCATTCAAAATACATCTTTATTAGCTCTTTGAAATCAATCACTTTGCATATTTGTACCTCTGAATTGACTAAACCATGTCATGTTCTGCCAAGTGCTTAATGCATCAATTTTGACATCTCCTTGAAGGAGCCACCACCCTCTGACTCAAGAATAAAGTTCTGGGTTTGTAAAGTTCCTAGCCAGAAGGAGAAACGACAGAATACCACTTGCATCAGACACCATGCTTATTTGGAGTGCTGATACTTTAAATATTACGAACAATTAAAAACTTACGTTCAAAGAATTTTTCAAAAAACTTAATTCTGTCAAGGAGAAAAACTTTGAAGGAACCAAGAAATAACGCGGTATGGGAGTACTCTGATAAGTCTCAGTCATCAAATGTTGAATAATGCAGTCAAGTCAGGATTGCGCAGGTTCCAGTCCTTTTGACATTTGCAGTGGAGCAGAGTGGCACAATTCAATTTGCTAGATCGAGGTAAATCTGGTTGAAGGCTTTACTTCCCAGTTAGATATCTTTGCCACTAATTCAGCTTACAAACCTCTTCTCAGCCCTGGGTATAACTTTATCCAGTTCGCATCTTGAAGACATTTACACTTCTAATTAGGAAGTGAGTGCCATTTGGAAGCAACCTAATCAAATGTCACAGAAGGCCTTTAATAGTTGTACCTGCCAAAATATATAGCTAGGCCATTCTTTAAAAATGTACTTCTTCTAATAAGCTACTGCTAAAACTTCAAAGCCCAAAGAAGATATGGTTTTAAATGCATATAATCATTTCTTACAGAAATGTATATATTTAAAGAATTCAGTCTAGCTACCTTCTACAGGTGAATTAAACCTGCATTTGTACAGAGACCAAGGAGGCTGAAAGACCTTAAATTAGATTTTGAACAGAAACTCCCAGGAAGCCCTGTAATTTGGAGACCACATACTGTCGATTCTGACGACACTGAATTACACAGGAGAGTTAATGCCCTGTGATCTTCCTAGAAAGGATACAATGGAAGCTAATGCAAAAAAGAAATTCCCCTTTCAAATACTTGGAAGTATAACCAGTTGTTATAGAAAAGGTATAAGAATGTAGTACTTGTAATTAAAGTAGCTGGCATTTCCCATATGAAATTTGAGTGTAAGAGACCTAAGCTGCAAAGGAGAAGCAAGGACTTAAAATCTGCATCAAAGCTCAAAAGAGGCCAGCGCAGTGGCTCATGTCTGTAACCTCAGCACTCTGGGAGGATTGCTTGAGTTCAGGGGTTTGAGACAAGTCTGAGCAAGAGTGAGATCCCATCTCTACTAAAAATAGAAAATTTAGCCAGGCATTATGGTGGGTGCCAGTAGTCCCAGCTATTTGGGAGGATGAGGCAGGATGACTGCTTGAGCCTAGGAGTTTGCGGTTGCTGTGAGGCTGAGGCTCTGGCACTCGATTCTGGTGGTAATCTGATCTTTCCATACCTGTTTCCTCATCTGTAAGATTGATATAGTAACAGGTCCAACTCTGGGGAGTTTGGTGAATTAAATGAGTTAATATATGCACAGCTTTAGAATGGTGCCTGGTCACAGTGAACTTCTTTCTTCCATCTCTTTCTTTACTACTTTCTTTCCTCCTCTTCTATTTTTTTCACATGTAAAAAACAAGGGACAGGTAAGCTATTTGATTAGTATTATGAGTTGTTCTAAACTTATATAAACATGCAGATCTTCTTATTTAGATCTTCTTATGTATCATTTTTTATTTAATTTTGTTTTAGGAACAGGGTCTTGCTAGGATGCCCAGGCTGGCTTCAAACTCCTGGGCTCAAGCAATCCTCCCACTCAGCCTCCTGAGTAGCCGGGGCTTACAGGTGTATGCCACCAATGACCGGCTCTACATCATATCACATCTTTTGTGTTCAATTATTTACCATGATCACGGAAGCCTCTATCTTATGAAGGAGGCTGGCACTCACTAGATATCATTTCATTTTTTTTCCATGTTCTTTTCTCTAAATTACTGTATTTAGAGACCTTAGAATTTCCACTGAGTCCTAAAGGTTAATAAAACTTCTTAAATCAAACAACTAGCTTGAAACATCAGGAGGCTTCACCTAGACCTAATCTAAATGTATCAGGAACCTCACTACACAACTGAAGATTCATCAAGAGCAACTTAGCAGATTGTAACCTGGGTCCTCTGAATGAGAGACCCTGTTGTGTGACTTAGGTGTCCGGCTGCTCAGAAGTGTGTTTCATGCTTTCATACCAAAGATGAAGACAAAATCTCCTGGAAAATGAATGTATCATCATGTCAGTTGTGCATTACAACTAAGAAAATCAACTATTTTAACCCATGGAAATCTCCCAGAAGGACTCAGAGCCAAAGTAAACCTATACCTAATAAACAATTGGTTTCTAGCTACATATTGACTATTTTGACAGCTGTCATCCTTTTCCCAGAAAAATATAGAACTCTAAATTAACCAAGTTCATCACCAATAAAAGTTAACGAGGTGGGATAATAGACATGTTAATTTGCTTCATTATGGTAATCATTGTACTCTCAATGTATATTCCCATAACTTCATGTTATAAACTTCAAGTATACACAGTAAAATTTATTTAATAAAAAAAAAGAACAGCCAATTGAATCAAGAAATCAAATGGGCTAAATTTCTTTGCAACAATATAAAGACATTTATGAAAATGCATTAGCTTGGATGTTTAAAAAAATCAAGTTTGATAAATGTTACAAACATTTACATAAGACATACTTACTCATTATTAGTTCAGTCTTGCAAAAATTCGATGGGAAAGACAATTCTGAATTCTATTTTCCACAGGCTTAATTAACTAACGAAGGTAGATTTAAATTGGCAATCCTTCCTGTATCTCTACATTCCGTAAAATGAAAAACAACAACAGCACACTAACTTAATAAGCATGCTATAAAAAATAATGTGTGATGTTTCCAAAGTACTCCTTTGAAGAGACATTTATTTTAATACTGGTCAGGTTGGTTTGCTCTAATTAAACTTCAGTATTTTTAGGAAAAGTGCTTTGTAAACAACCCTAGACATGAAAAGAGTTGGAAGTATTACTGCACTATCTTGAAATTCTGATGAATATCTCTGCATATCAGTTATCTAAATAACATCTGGAAATCCAAGAGTTGACTTTCTTGATCCCAAATCCTACACTTAAATCAATGCTACTTACTTGATTTCTTAGCAGTATAAGGTAGTTCTAAGGTAATGCTTTAAGAAAACCCCTAATGTTTTGTGATTCCTTGATACTTTAACAAAACTAGGGTTTCCTTTGGGATAATTGGTAATATTCTAGGAAACTCCTTACCAAAGTCTATTCCACAAAACATTAGGCCTGTGAAACACTACTTGTAAAAAGCGTTTATAAGCAAACAGTGGAGAAATACCACTAAGAAATCTTAAGAACCATCTTGAAAATTCTTTATAATGCATGTTCTCCAAAAGCAGGGAGTGGTCTAAGCCCTGTTCACTACAATGGCCCCAAGCCTGCACCAGGCTTTGCAATTAGCAAGCACTCGGTGCGAATCAATCACTGACTGAATGAATAAATGAACATTGAAGGCTTTGAACAGTTCTCCAGCAAGGAAATTTTTTTCTTTCACTCAAAGTATCTCACACCTATTTGACTTATAGGAATTCTTTGTTTTTTTCCTGTTAGCAATATTAGGCAAACAGAATAAGAAAAAAAAAAGAAAGATAAAAGAAAGTCTAGAGAAATAATATGACATACACACATGGACCTACCTCCACTGAGATTAAAAATTAAATGGAACAAATAAAACAGAAGCCTCCGGGGGGACTCAACCTTCCTTTCACTTCTTACCCCACTTCCTTCTTCAAAGTGAGGTAACCCCAGCATTACGACTCATGTTCACGTGATACTTGCTCTGGGAAATCCTCATTGGGGGGATTGTGCCCTATTAAGATTTTAATTTATTTCTAGCTAGTACACATTTTGCAAATGGTCATTTATAAATCTATCTACATACTACATTAATATAATGAATAAGAAATGAATGAAATAAAACACTATAATACAGATGCAGAAGACAGTGCACAATTGACCTAATGGTGATATTTTTGAAGAGCTAAGAAACTTCCTTTTCAGATGAAATGATACAAAATCTAAGGATTATATATATATTTATATACATATATATTTGTAAACTGTGACCTAAAGAAAGCATGGAAGTATTGTTTACTTCAGCTAGACTGAGTGATTTAGGATTTAGTCTCTATAATTATAGACAAAATCATCTCTAACAAGGTAAATACTCAATTTTGACTTACTCAAGAAATCATCTGTGGCTGCAAAAGCAAAATCATGCCTAGATCAATGTCACAGTATGCCCACATTCACTTAATAGATACTACCAAGGAGAGAATACCCACTTCCTGAGCTGAATAAATAATTACTAATGAAAATCTCAGGTATCAAGATCCAGTGAACTCCAAGGAGAAGCTAACATAGTTTGATTAATAGGAAATTACAGTAAAACAGATGTTCAACTATAGTAGAACCTCTCTAAGTTGACCCCCTAACAAGTTGGTGGACATATGGAGGGGGTCAACATAGAGAACTAGGCCTACTGTACTGATTACGTACATGGGGTACATGTCTGGTCTATGGAAATTAGGTCAACTTAAGGAGGTGGTCATTGTAGAGAGGTGGTCAGCTATGGAGGTTGTACTATATTTTTAAAACTATAGTCAATAATATTTTACGGTATTACTTTGACAAAACTTTTTTCCCCCCTCACATTTTTAAGTACTCTTGTAGATCTTTCTAAATTGTCTTACAAAAAACATTTACTGTTACTAACAGGGCATTCATTCCAATATTTTTGTTCTTTGCTTCATATAACAGGTAAAAAGACCTAGCACAAACTATTTTCACACTCCCTGCTCTGTGTCTGAAGTTCATATGTGGGTGTGTTGATGCAATAGTTAACTTAGTGAAGAAAAACAACTGAACTCTATCCCTGTAGCTGTGTAGGTAACTGTTCTCACTACTATAATGAAGTCCAATGAAGACCAATGAAGAACAGCAAGATGAGTAGATGAATTTTCCGCTTTATCATTAGTAACTGGTCATTGGTACCACATAGTTTTAAAGACAAATGCAAAGATTAGGGTCTCATCTTACTTTTAAGCCAACCCACGGCATTCTTCCCATGTTATATGCCAATCCTTTTTCGTATTATTAAAATGAATGAAAGGAATAGGATCTAAGTATGTTTATGAAAGAAAAGTATAAATTCCTACCTCCATTATCTTTCAGGTGTAGTGCTATCTTGGTATCATCTGAAAGAGGAATTCAAAGTGAGTACAACAGAAGAAAATTTCAAAGGAGCATAAATCTTATGACCAGTAATTGTCTACTCACTGCCTTGTCTGTTATGTGACTACATTTTGATAATTTATTGAGGTCATTTCTAGTGCAGTGAGAGCAGGTCCTAGGTTTACATGATATAGTGCTAAAATCTCCCACGGAGATTGTGAGATCAAGATTTTATTAACGTCTTACCTGATCTTTAAGTTCTGTGAGAAAAGTAAACAGTTATAAATTAAAATGAACCTACTTTTAATATTCTAAAAGGATTTATTGTGATCAGACCCCTTAGTTATGACCTTATTTATCCATTTTTAAAATTAAAATTAAGAAAATTCCAAATGGTTTGGAATAGTCAAGATATTTTCAAATTTGAGTCCAAAGGTTAAATGCTTATTAATTGGTAACGATGATGATAATATTGCATATAAAGAGCTCTCATCCCGAATTTTTAAAAGGTAGGATGTCCTTTTTTGATTTCAGCAGTTATATTTCATTCTAAAAGGTAGAGTTTAAATTAGAGAAATATTTTCGCAGGCTTTAATATCACAATAAAAAATAATAGGGATTAAAATCTAATGTTGCTTTATATTTTTAATAAAAAGCAATAAAATGGATTTAGCAGGTGCCTTCTACCTCAATTTATGACAGTTAATCTTACAATATCCAACTAAATTTCAAAATTTAGCAACAGTTCCATGTTTAATTTCACTTTCTATTTAAATGGAAGTAAGGCTTGGGGCAATAAAAAAGTAAGAACATTTTTTACCCCTCAAAGCTGACTCTGGGGCCAGCTAGTCTCATATTTCTCCCCACTTCCTTGCTTCTTCATTCAGAAGAGAAAATTATCAGATGTTGGCTAATACATTTTCTTCTTCTTATTTGTACCTATGCATCGACTAGTATTTTTACCTTCCCTAGAAAAGGAAGTATTTTTCAAGGACACTCTCTATGACATACACTGTACCCCTGTATAGGTTAGACATAATTTATTGACTGCATTCAGAAAAATATTAGAAGTATAGATGAGTAGAATTATCTATTGTTCAGAATCAAAAATCGATAAACGTTTCATACACGTTTTGCCTTTCTGTCCTGTGACTGCCAGGTTGAGTTTTCATTTGCTATGAAATTTATCCACATGAAGAGAAGTATTTTTTATCCCCTAAGGAAAGGGGACAAAAAAGCAGAATCAATGGTCAAAGCCACATTTTAATAAAAGGCACAGTATATAAAAAGAAACTCAGCCATAGTTTTAGTCTACGATAATTTTGTTTTTATCTTTCTCCCCTTCAGAAAACTCTTAGAAACCCAGTTTGCCAAAGTACAACTTTCCCTCTGCACCATCCACTGCGTATCCACACAGAGGTTTTCCCCTCCTTCTGGGAAAACAAGCAAAAGCGCTCTTGGGTACCTTCTGTGGGGAGGCTGGTGGGCGGCTGGGATGTTGCTGATCTTCTGGTGGTGGTTAAGACCCTGAAGTGTGTGGTTGTTGCTTGAATGGTTGTGGTGGTTTGAGAAGAAGTTTCCACTGGCTCTGTATTCTCACACATCTTCTCTTTTGACTGATAAGAAACAAAAAGGTAAACGCTTTGAGTGATCACACATATATTTTTAGAAATTACATTCAAGAAGTTAAGCTGTTAAGCACAAGGCTCTGAAGTGAAGGACAGGAAAGAAATTACTTTTGTACAAGACGTGTTTTATCCTCTCTTCTTTGTATCTTCAATAAACATCATCCTAATTCTTCATGTAAAATCTTGGACTTGGTTTGCTTACGGCAGTAAAAGCCAAGGGAGATGCTAAATGGCCCTACTGCTATAAAACTAGTAGATTCTGGATAAAATGTGTCAGGTGAACGTGATAACCACTACACTACAGAAACAAGTTTGGATAAAATGTGAATGTTAAAACATTATTACAGTTGGAGGGAAGTAGGGAATATCTCCAATCTTACCTTCTCATTGTCTACCCCTGCCCCAAGAAATATAACAAAGCAAAATTTGTGTTCGATAAGACAACAGGAGCAGTATACATAAAGGAAGTCAAAAAGCAGGGGTTTCCAAGAGAAAAAAGGTCAAAATCAAGGTCAGTTGAGGGAGACCTGGCCTTAGACTAGGAATAAACAGCAGAGGTAAATCTTACCCTCTCTTCCTCATATTAAGGCAGAGATCTTTGCTATTCCCCAAAACCCTGAGGGTTCCATTAGTAAACCCTTGTTGCTGGAAAACAGTACCTATGTAGGTTCCAGGGATTCACATGAAATAAGATCAGATGGATATATACTTTTCATCAAAGAACACAAAAGAGAAAAGGGCAGTCAGTCAAAGAGTCAGATAAAACAATGCACAGCACAGGCCACCAAAACTTCAATAGTCTGGGCAATCAGCCAATATGGAATATATAAAAATCTTATGTAAAATATTTTTTTAAAAGTGAAACGTAAAATTTAAAAATGAACGGTTCACGTGGGTCGACAAAACTGACTCGGCAGATTTAATAAAGTGTCAAATTTAAATTTTAGAAATGAAAACTATATCTGTTAAAATTACTACCCCAAGGGTTTGGTTACAAAATAGATTAAGCAAGATGAAGAAAGAATATATAAGCTGGCAGGTATATCTGAAGAAATTTCCTGGAAAACAGCACAGAGAAATAAGAACATAGATGATATAAAAGAGAGGTAAAAAGAAAGGATGGGGAAGTGTGATTGAGCAGCACATTGATCAAACTTGACAGCCAGTCAACTAGAAAATACTCATTTTTCTTGAGTACACATAGAACATTTTTGCCAACTCGCCATGTACTATTTCACGAAAAATTTCCAACCAATTTTTAAAAATTGCACAGACTATCTCCTCTGACAGCATTTCAATTTGATTACGAGTCAATAATTTAAAAAGATAGAATTTTAAAAGTCTCCGTAATTAGGAAATGTGTTATAATTCATAATTTGATATAATTTCAATAAAAATGCTAATAAGCTTTACTGAGTGATTGATTACAGATCGTGACAAGATGAGTTTACAATTTATATGAAGGACGAAAGACCCAAATAGGCAAAATATTTGTGAAAAAGAAAATTGAAGGAGACTTGTCCTATAGATAGCACTTTTCCTTATAAAATGATAGTCATCAATACAGAGTGATGTTTATACAAGTGATGGCAAAGTGAGCTTTAGAAGAGGAGAAACAAAAAATGTTACATGGAAGAGGTAGCTTTTGCAAAATATTGCCAAAAGGAAGGATTATTCCATACATGGTCCTTAAAATTTGGCTAGTTATAAGGGGGGAAAAATCCATAATATTAGATTCCTTGCTTACATAATATATAAAACCCAATTTCAAATGGAATAAAGACTTTAACATGAAAGACAAAGATTTAAAACATCCAAAAGGAAATATTGATAAATTTGACACATTAAAATTGAGAAACTTTTGCCCATTTGATTCAGGAGACATGCATAATATATTTCCGTAAGAGGAAAAGTCTGGAAACGATATCTGTAAACAAAAGGCCAAGTGAGAAAAAATATGATTATAAAAATATAAGCTTCAGTAAGGGAGAGTTTGGTGGGTTTTGTTTATTTATTTTCGATTTCTTTTTTATTATTGCATTTTAGTACCTAAAAAGTGCCTGAGACAGCAGGAACACAGAATAAATATTTCTTGAGTAAATAAATGGTATATTCCTACCATAGAATATAGAGCTGTGGAAATGTTGAATAAACTACCACCACAGACATTAATTGAATAAGGGGGAAAAAAACCCCAAATCCTGAGCAATAAAGCCAAGATTCAGAAGAGTTTGACTTATTTTCAACAGGAAGAGGCAGGGTTGTGGTGGGCCAGAAACAGTCATCACTGGCGACTGACCATTGATGATTCTAGTTCTGACATGGTATAGAGCAATCAGAGGTTTTCTTTTCCTCATTGTATTTCAGAATCATACTAATGTCACATAAATGTTAAAAAGGTCTTTTTAAAGGAAGATAAAAAGAAGGAACATTTAAAATACTTTCATAGGTTTTGTTTCCATCCAACCAACTACCTACAGGTTCCGATCCCACAGCCACCCTCGCCTTCCCCAGCCGCCGACCTGTCCCGGCTGCTGGTTCAGTCCAGCTCACCACCTTCTCCGTCTGCTCAGCTTCCTGCAGCGGGCAACTTACTGGCTGCTTGCCGTACAAGTTATTATCCAAGTCCAGGATGATTTTTCCCAAAAAGCTATTTGGATACTATTTCCTTGATGAAAACCCTTCTGCTAGATTTTCTTTGCCTTTTGGGTAAAGTTCAAACTCCTTCAACTTGTCACGTTTAGGGCTACGATAAGCTCGCTGAGCTCACCTCTCAGTCACCCTTCCAATTTTACTTTAAATATCCCCTCTTCAAGCACACCTTCCTTTATCCCACTTAACAGCACCATTTGTGTTTACTCTGACCGTGCTCATGTCATTCTCTAAGTGCGGTTTATCTACCTTGCTGGACACAGGGTTTAATGACCCTGCTGGACACTCTTCTTACATTACCAGCGGTGTGCTGGTGTGTCGTGAGAGGATCTTATGTGTGCTGTGAAAATTTTTAAAGATCATTAATTAAATTATTTTCAAAAGAAGATCAAAGCACAGTAAGTACAGTCTTTTTTTTTTTTTTTTTTTGATCAACATAATTTAGGTGCACCATGGAATTTTATGTGCAAGTATGCCGTGAGATAAAACAGGTTTTAAAACACTGGGTTAGAACACAGGCAGACAGTTCTCTGGGTAGACTTGGACGACCTGGTTCCCGTCCACTTCTTGCCTGTGGTTCTCAAACATAACTGTAGAATGTGCTGGGAATGCACCACCTTGAAATAAGGGGAGCTGGCTGGCTGTAACTGCACAGCACCCTACCAAGGGTGACAAAGTGAGACTCTGTCTCTTAAAAAAAAAAAAAAAAAGAGGGTAATAACAGTGCCTGCCTCATAGAATGGGGATATGAGAATAAACTGAGGCAATACCTATAAACAGTTAAGCCCAATCAGGGGTTTAATAAATACTGTTTTTTTTTTTATTAATTTAGAAACAATTTTCATTAAGTTGTAGCAACTGTGTGTCTGACAGCTTGGTCCTGGGAATTTTGTCATAATAAAGCCTGCACGTACCTCTTCAGGACATCCACTGTCCACCCAGTCCTGCCGGTGGCGATCAAATCCACTGGAACATCTTCAAAGAGACCACGGTGCAGTGTAGAAAAGTATGGGGTGCAGGGTGGGGGGAGCCATGAAAGGAAGAAAGATTGGTCAATAGTTAAGTCTCACATGTTCAGTGTAGCACATCAGCTTTCTTCTGTAGAACTGGTCACTGGGGAAGGGGGAAACATCTCAAGTGTTCTCAAGGTGCCACTCACTTCTTAGGGTGTCACGTGATTAGGATGACACATGGGGTCAGTTCACTCTGCCCAGGGACTACACTGTCCAGAGCACCTGCATCCCTGCACAAAGGTGACACCAATAGCTTTTCTATGAAGTTGATTTTCTTTTTCCCCATATGTTTTTTCCTTCTCATGGAAACAAATACATCATACAAATTTTTGCAGGTATCATTTTTCAAGAGTTCAGACTTGTTTGTTTACTTTTTATTGAAAGACCCACCATCACACAAACTCTTCTCTTTGGCAATGAACTGTTAACTTAGTGTTCCTGGGTTTTTCAAACCCTGCACATTCCAAAGAACAAAACTGGCCCTTGAACAGCTCTTAAGAGAAAGCCTCCGAGCCCCTGGAATATCTGTCTGCTAGGAGAATGTATCTTAGGTTTGGGGCCGTACAGGATAGGGTGACAATTCAACTTATTGTGAATGTCTGGTTTTATTCACCTGGAACTCTGGGCCAGGCTATGTCAGTTTGACCTCCAGGGGAGCTGAAGTCTACAAGGAAAACATTAGTCACAAGGGAGTTCCATCCCTAAGTGACGAACCCTCAAAAAAGGTTCTGAACAGTAAGGCTTGTGTGAGGTTCCTTGGCTGGCATGGTCCTGAGTTGTCACATAGGAGAATTAAGTATTGTCTGTAGAATTTTGCTGGGAGAGGCAACTGGAAGCTCAAGCCTGGTCTCTCCTGGACTCTAACCTATGAGTCTTTTGTCTTTGGTGATTTTAATCCATCTTCTTTTCCTGTAATAAACAGCAGTCTCGAGTATAACAGCTTTCTGGGGTCTCTGAGTTCTTGTCAATCAGTGGACCTGGGTGTATTTGGGGGGGATGTCCAACAACAGGATAGGGGTAGGAATGAAAACAGTCATGTCTAAAACATCTCATTAATAAGCATTAGGTTTGTAAACTTTTGTTCACCTGTATTTTCTTCCTTGAGTAATTTTCTGTCTCCCTTCTCTGTCTTCATAAACCCCATTCATTTTCCAGGACCCAGAAATTACTATCCAGAGCACATGCTGATAAAGCTCCACTATGGTAGTCCAGCCTACCCCTGTTCTAGAGGTTTCAGTTAGCCACAGTCAACTGTGGTACAAAAATAGTTGAGTACAGTACAATATCTTATTAAGGGGGAGGGAAGAGACTCCTGTAACTTTAATTAAAATATATTATTATAATTCTTCTATTTTGTTACTAGTTGTTAACCTCTCTTTGTGCCTAATTTATAAATTAAGCTTTGTCCTACGTACACACGTGTGGGAAAAAACATAGCATATACATAGGCATACATGAGGGGTCTCGGGATGCATCTTCCAGGGGTAAGGGAGCGACACTGTATGATGCTGGGATTGCATCTTACTTTATTATTTAACTTTTCTCCTTTACACAGAATCTCATGTGCTTATGTCTCATTTACCAAACTCAACTCTGAGTTTTAAAGCTAGGGTCTTATACTGGTCATATTATCTAGCACATCTAACACGTATCTTTTTTTATAGGAGAAATTCAAAATATTTTCACTTGTCTATTACAATTAAGGCTATCCACTGATCCTGAATTTTAATATATGCAAATGTGTATCTACATATAATATATAAAATCCATATTAACATGTGTTAACCTAAAAGGATATTTAGACATTTTTTTCACAATCAGTGGAAGCTGCTCAACTTGGGTCTGAAATTTTCTTGTTGAGCTCACTACTTTTCTTTGCAACCTTCCTTCTCACTTGTTTTGCAATGAGCATACGTGGTGGCTCTCCCTGTGAATCCCTGCCAGAGACTGTGCGCCATGGCTTAAACAAGCATAATTTAATTCAAGTGGAATGTGAAAACAACTGTCGTGTCAACGGAAAAGACCGTATCTATCATTCTCTCCAGACATGACCCACTAAAGCTTTGCTATTTTATGCCTACCATGTGTGTGGACCAAGCCTAAGTGTGGAATAAACATCAGTGTATGAGTTGGCACCTGACGTTTGAGAATCCCCAGTTGGTCAAGGCCATCTCTGGTCACCCATTGAGAAAATGACGTGTGGCATCTATTAATATTTAATTCCAGATGAGTTAGATGACGGACTCTTCTTTTTTTTTTTTTTTTTGGTTTATTTCAAGTATTTAAACACTGAAGAATGTACTGACATTCCCTCTTGGAAGGCAGGGATGTATCAAATTTCCATTAAAAAATATGTCTGGGGAACCGACTGACTGTAAGGAATTCAATGGAAAAGATAATTTAAAATGTGGTTGTGTTCACTTCCTCTATTCCATACGTATCCTTAGCCAGTGAGATATAATAAATTTGATAATTTATTATAATAAGACAGCACCAAATCTTAAATTTGCACATCAACTGAGATTTTTGTCTTAGAATAATTAGTCCTTTAAATTGTATAGTGATGCCACAGAGAGGGGCAGAAATATTGCAGTTTGATTTATTACTTAAATAATCTTCCAATGATGTATGAAATTAGATTCTACTGAAAATATGAATTGGTTAAAGTTATTCGTTCATTTATTTATTCATAATTGATTCCCTGTTGAGTGAAGTTTAGTAAGGGCTAAGGTGGAAAGAACAAAGAAAGGTCATAGTGGTTGGGCGTGGCGGCTCACACTTGTAATCAGAGCGCTCTGGGTGGCTGAGGCAGGAGGTGCTTGAGCTCAGGAGTTCAAGATCAGCCTGAGCCAGAGACCCGGTCTCTGCTAAAAATGGAAAAATTAGCCTCACTTTGTAGTGGGCTTCTAGCGCCGGATACTTGGGAGGCCGAGGCAGGAGGATCACTAGAACCCAGGAATTTGATGTTGCTGTGAGCTATGCCGAGGCCACAATACTCTAGCCCAGGCAATAGAGTGAGACTCAAAAAAAAGGGAAAAGAAAAGCTTATACTTTTTGGTAGATGACTATGCCTTAAAAAAAAAAAAGAATAAAAACTGAACCCTGCCATTTGAGCATATTTTTATAGCTCAGTAACCTAGATAGCATCCCAAAGCAATTATAAGCAAAAGAGTGTGTGTGTTGTGAAAATCATTAAGAAATGCCACCCTCTATATTATTTCTGAATTCTAAACAAACCAAAAATCACCTTTGAGAACACCTTCCTGTCCCCACTGAGCTGCTGCATCTTTTTTTTAAAGACACATGGACATTAACCATATCCTGCTCAAGCACATTGATTTCCTAATATTTTAAACAGGGATTCACGAGGTGGCTTTTCTACATTGGAATCACCTAGAATCCCTGCTGAAGTGCAAATTCATGGGTCTGAGTGAGATTCTCTGGCAATTGAAACACATTTTCATTGTGAACAAAGATACCCAAGGCATTCACGCCACATTCAAATCTGAAAACCATCAACTTCCTGCAGGATATGACCGCGTCCCTGGTTCACTCCTCCAGCCTGTCTTCTGTAACCCATTCTCATGCTCTTGTTAAGAAGAGCAAATGGCTTGCCCAGAAGGTGCTGTGCTTCCTTCTGACTCGACCTCTGAACTTGCTATTCTCATATTGCTGGGATGCTCAGTTAGTAAGCTCGATTCAACTCAAGTGCAATCTGTTCCAAGACAGGGCTCCTCCCTCCACCTAGCAGGGCCAGCAGCCCTTCCTCAGAGGTCTCCGGTGCCAAGTGCACCTGTCTGTTGTTATTCTATAACTGGGTGCTTTCCAGCTTATTTTATGAGACTTCAGGGAGAACACGGTTAAAAGTCAGGTTTTAGGTGAGGTGTGGTGGCTCACACCTGTAATCCTAGCACTCTGCCAAGGCAGGAAGATCCTTTGAGCTCCGGAGTTCAAAGCCATCCTGAGCCAGAGCGAGACCTGGGCTTTACAAATAGAGAAAACTAGCCAGCATTGTAGAGGCCTCTGTAGTCCCAGCTCCTTGGGAGGCTGAGGCAGGAGAACTCTTGAGCCTGAGTTTGAGACACCATGAGCGATGATGCCATAGAACTCTCCCCACGGCGATAGTGTGAGAGACTCTGTCTTAACAACAACAATAACAAAAAGGTTCAGAGGCAATCTGCTTGAGTTAGAATTTTGGCACAAGTACAAAAATAGGTGTGTGATTAATAGACAAATTATTTTTCTCTTTTTAAAAACGTTATTTTATTGCATGTCAACAAATTATAACTGGGTATATATGTGTATGGGGTACAAGGTGGTAAGATATATACATGCAAAATGGAATTATTAAATCAAGCTAATTAAAATATCTGTCATCTCAGATACTATTCTTTTCTGGTGAGAATATCTGAAATTTACTCTTTTGGCAGTTTTGAAGTATATAATATGCTACTATTAACGGCAGACACTTTGTTGTGTAATAGTTCTCAAAAACCTTGTTCCCTTGAGTTGTTTTCCTCATTGGTAAAATGAGGCAGGGAAGATTATGAAAGGATTAAAGGTAGAGTGTCAGTGTGGTACACAGTAGAGATTCAGTAAACGTTAAACGTTTTTAATAAGCAATGTCTTTGTAGTATGCATGTACCAAAGTTGACAACTGTAGAAAAATGAATAAATGAGACTGTCACTCTATGGACAGGATTTAGAAAATGTTTAGGAATTACTTCCTTGTACCATATTAACGTGAAATGTGTTTTATAATATAAAGTCCTTTATCATCATATTTGAGAATCAGTACAAAATAAGAGGAAATCTAAGCTGCTGTCACATGTGGGCTCCATCTCTCTTCAATGTTTATAAGTAGACAGACACAATAGGAGGATGTTTTTATTTCCATATTATTCTCTTCTTAACGATTATCCAAACAAACTGATAGAGAACCGTATAGTATCTCATAGTAATTGTACTAATCTCCACTCAATTTCAATGGTGTGTTGATTTCAAAACCCTCAGGGACCATGTTAAGTGCACCCCTTTAAATAAGGCAGCCTAGAAAACAGACAATACTGTCTTAGCTTGCAGCTTTCATCAAATCAAGAGATAAAAGTATAATCTTCTCTATCTTCACATCAGTTTTGTAGAAAGTGTTTCATAAATAGGACTGAGTTTGGGAGAGTCATGTATTTGTTTGAGGAAATTGGATAAATATTAAGATATATATGTAAGCAAAAATAAGGGTTAAAAACGAGCTGCATGTCTGAGTGAGCAACTGAACATGTGTCATTTCAGCAGTGAGAGGAAACACCTTCCACAAAGGGAATTTAGGAAGGACACTTCCCAGACTCCCATGAGGAATTGGTTTCTAGAATAAGGGGATCAGCAGACTTTTCCTGTTAAGGACCAGGATTTGCAGACTATATCATTTCTGTGCCAACTAACCACCCTTGTGGCTTGCAAACAGACACAGATAAATGTGTAAACAGATGGAGGTGGCTGTGTGCCGTAAAACTTTATTTACAAAAACAAGAAGTGGGTCATATTTTTAATTCACTGACTGTGGTTTGCTAAAGTATGTTCCATACTCTTAGGTAAAATAAAGACCTATAAAATTCTGGGGATTTTACAAATGCCTCAGCCTGTATCTGATGATTTAGGTGGCTCTTGCAGCGTTAAAATTATTTACCATGGTATGCTATTTTAATGGAAAAATATCAATTGTACGTTTCGTAAATTCTCTTCTAACTATATGTGAAAATGTGGAAAATGTTTCTTTAGCACCAAAACAATGGAAAGATGCTTTACAAAGATTTCTAAGTATTTTAGATGAGATTATATGAGTAGTGGTTATACTATTAACATTTTATTATAAGGTTAATAGGTAACAGGTGGTATGAAGCTACAAGATGGGAAAACTGTTTTCTTTTGAAATACAGAAAAAATTAACTTAAAAGGCAGATCATAAAATTTAAAATGTTGTTATAATCATCCTTATTTAAAAAAAAAAACAGTAAAAAATATCTCACTTCCCTTATAAGAGATACTTGTTCTTAACTGGCCCCAGGCGTGAGATGGACTGCTTCATTTCTAAAAATGTTTCTCCTAAAATCAACTAACTTGGGCTTAAAGTTTTTCAGCATATTGGTGCCTGAATCACTCATTATATACAGCTCTGAGAATAATAAATTATGAGTAATCTATTACAGAGACAATATTGTAGGCTAAATGATAAAATTTGACATCATAATATGCAAGAAAGTAGAGTATTTTAATAAAAGTGCTTCATGCTACACACAGCTCAGAATCACAATCCAATGTCTATATAAATAGTTTTCTGTTGAATGCAGGAAATCGAATTTAGAGGAGTTTCAAATGGAAAGTTGAGATCAAATCATCTGATTTCCAGAACCTTCTAATCCATACGTGTGGCATCTTAAAGAAGTGCTGGCTTTACAAAATAAAGGCTGAATCTTTCATCTAGATTTCTAGAATCTAGAGTAGCCTTCACATGGGTATACCAAGCATAACAACATCAGGGACTTTCATCCTTACAATTCTGTTATCTCATCAAAAAACTTCATCATCTTACCCTTTTCTCCCCCACATAATTGGTCAAAAAGATATCTCATCAAAAAACTTCATCATCTTACCCTTTTCTCCTCCACATAATTGGTAAAAAAGATATCTCTGGTACTATCCCAGTTTTTATTTCCTCTATCATCTTTCATTGATCAAATTTTCAACCAGGAAAATGAGAGGTTTGCATGCCGGAGATTTTCCCTCTTGTGAATGTCACTTCCTGCGTCTAATCTGTGCTCAGTTTGGGAGAATGGACAGGAAGGAAGAATTGAGGCTCGGAATGAGGCAACAACCTGTAGGCTTGTCTGGAAACAGGCTAATCCTTTCAAAAACCATTGTGGTTAAAAGCTACTGCTGATGTTGGCAAAATGTCCTCATTTGTGTATTTTTCGGGGCTTTAAGGGAATGAAGAAGATGTAAAAGTTGCTTGAAATACACTAAGATCATGATGCATAAAAACAAGTCAGTTATACACCGAACAATCTGCTAAACCTAGATTAGGGCAAAGTCATTAGTAATAGCCCAGAGCTGCTAACTTTCAGCATGGTTTAATCAAGCAAACGGCAACTCTATCCCAAATATTACATAGTTCAGTATTTATTTTATACCTACAAAAAAATTCCTTAAAATAATACATAGAAGGGGCAAGAAAAGGAAGTAATCACTGATTTGGAAATAGCTAAAAGCTACAGCATTGACTTGATAGATTGGACTGATTTGTGTGCAGTGTTAGTCTCCTAGTAAAATCTAATTTTTAATGTTGCCCCCCTTACAACTTGTAAGTTCTACTAGTATATATTGAACTATGCTGACTAAGGGAATTTCAGTGATGCAAGTTTGGCTGTAGTCTGACTTAGGCTGCTCTGTACAGAGCAGCGTATCTTCTATAATTTCACAAGTTTAAGGCCCTCACTTAGATGACGAGCTTGTTAGATTTTTCTTCTAACCAGAAAAGGTAGAAATAGTTAACAATGTGTATTCTTCAATGGCTTTCAGTGTTGTGCTGCTTTATCTGCAGCCAACGGATGTGATTGTATTCGCAATATAAAATCCTCAATTCTATCAAAAACTGGATTATTCTAAAATAGAATCTTTCAACCTCTTTATAAACCAGAGTAAGAAATATTTTTAACATCAGTGTTTAGAAATTCATGTATGTATATCTGTGTTAGATATTGACATCCAATACTTGTTTCACTTCTCTGTGTTTTTTTCCTAGAAATCCAGATAAAGCACAGATATATTTTTTGTGTCCTTCTATTTCATTAAACAAGTGCTGGTTATAATCCACTGGGTAATTAACATCATCTTTTTCCTAAAGGGCAACCCTCAATTTGAAAAATACTTTTCAGTTGTTTCAATTTTAAATCACATTAATACTTTAAACAGCTTTGACGGGTTTTAAATTGACATAAAATAATTGTACATGTTTATGGGGTGCCTTGTGATGTTTCCAAATATGAAAAGTATAGTAATCAAAGCAATTAGCATATCCATCATCGCAAACATATGTCTTTGTGTTGGGAACATTCACTAACCTTCTCCTTGAAACTACATAATATAATCTTATCAACTGCAATCTTCCATCTCTATAGAATTTATTCCTCCTAACTAGCTGCTATTGTGTACCCTTTAACAAATCTCACCCTGTCCTCATCTTCCCCCTAACCTTCCCAGCCTCTCCGGCTCTACTTTTTACTTCCATGAGGTCAATTTTCTTTTAGTTTTCACATATGAGTGACAACATGTGGGGTTAACTTTCTCTTTCTGGCTTATTTCACTGGACATAATGTGCCGTCCACTTCACTGTGAATCACAGGATTTCACTTTCATGACTGAATAGTGCCCCATTGTGTACATATACTGTGTTTTCTTTGGCCATTCATCAACCTTGGTTGTAAGACACCTAGGTAAACCGTGTATCTTAGCTGCTGCAACTAGGACTGCAATACGCAGGGGGTACAGATACCCCTTTGATATACTGACTTCCTTTCCTTTATATAAATGCCCGGTAGTAGTAGGGCAATCTCCTAGCCGGACCATTATTGCTGGATAAGGTGAGAGTTCTACTTACAGTGTTTAGAGGAACCTCCGTTCTCTTCTCCACAGTGGTTACATGAGTGCTAGTTTGCATTTCCACCAGTGGTGTATAACCGTTCCCTTTTCTCCTCAACCTTGCCAGCATTTGTTATTTTTTGTCTTTTTGATAATAACCATCCTAACTGGGGTGAGATGATACCGTATGGTAATTTTGATTTGCATTTCTCTGGTGATTAGTGATGTTGAACTTTTTTTTCTCATATTTGCCTGCCATTTGTAGTCTTTTTTTAAGGAATGTTTGATCATTTGCCCATTTTTTAATTGGTTTCTTGTTTTTGTTTTCTTGTTTTGCTGTAGAGATGTTGGAGTTCCTAGTATATTCCAGACATTAATCTCTGTCAGATAAATGAGTTGCAATGATTTTCTCCCAACCCTTTGTAGGTTGTCTGTTCAATATGTTGGTTGTGGTCTTTGCTGTGCAGAAGATTTTTAGTTTGATATAATCCTATTTGTTTATTGCTTTTTTTGCTAAGAGGTAAATTTTAATGACAGCATGTATTCTATGACTTAATGGAAATTTTTTCAACTTATATGTGAGAATAATCATGGCATTTTAACCTGAACAAAATATACACAATATCATCTTGTTTGCATTTATTTTCAAATGATATATCATTTTTATTTTTATTACTTATATATTTATTTATGACAAGGGTCTCATTTTGTCACCCTTGGTAGAGTGTTATGGTGTCATACATAGCTCACAGCAACCTCAAACTCTTGGGCTCAAGAGATCCTCTTGCCTCAGTTTTTCATTTTTGGTAGAGAGGGGGTCTCATTCTTGCTTAGGCTGGTCTCGAGATACATCATTTTTAAATTAGCATGTTTTTTACTACTGGGAGGTTAAACTTTTAAAAAATGTTTATTGACTATTTTCATTTCTACAGTTTTGAATTGCATATTCTTTTACTTTCCTCATTTTGGTTGGGTTGTTCTTTTTTCTTTTAAGATTTCTGTGAACTAAGAGATTTAAATCTATGTTAAATATAACATCTGTTTGTAATTTGCCCTTTCATTCAAGATATAATGTTTTGACATATAGTAGTTTATATTTATATTTTTACATAGTAAGTTTTCTAAACTTTTCTTCTAGAATTTCTTTCATTGCTTTCTTTGCTCAAAAAGGCCATTTTTACTTTGGCATTAAATGAATACTTACCATATTTTCTCCTAGCTTGACCATTATTTCATTCTTTATTTCTCTAAACATTTTCAAATTTATTTTGGCACATAGTGGGAACTAGGAAGAAAATTTAAAAATACATGTTTTTATCAAATAGCAGACTAAGATTCCCAGGATCATTAGTTGAATAATATCTAATTGTTTAAGTTCTATATAATTGATCTTATTTCATTTTTTTCTCTGAGTTAGTTCCATTTATTCTTCTCAGTGATTTTTATAATCACATTCTGATGTTCTACATAATAATCCTATTGTGAAATTGACAATATTGATATGGAAATAGCTGGCATTTTACTGCATTCTAACTTCCCATCTATTAAAATGTTTATTCAGGTGTTAGTCTAAGTGGCTCATCAAACTTTCATCCTTTCCTTACAGAGATTCTATATATTATTAAATTTGCAAGTAGCTATTTTCTCTATTTTTGCTATTGTTAAAGAGTCTTTATCACTGTAGTTTTAAGTAGTTATTTCTGACATAGAAAGCTATTGATTTCTGTGAATGTTGTAATTGGTTCTTTTATCTATAAGTTATAACTTTTGTTCTTCCTTTCCAATAGTTATCTCTTAATTTATGTTTCTTTTCTCCGTGCACTAACTAGAATTATTGTTACGTAACTATAGTGATCACGTCCTTGCCTTCTGGCTTATTATAATTACAGCATTTCTGCAGCTTCAATGGTCAATCTATTTTTATGTTGCCATGTAATAATACTTCTGATTGCACTTAACAAGTATCTTTCTATGTTAGTGTGCTATAATTTTTACTTAGAAGAAAAGGTTAAATTTTATCAAGTCCTGTTCGTTCTATCTTATTATACTTTTGTACATGTTAACTGACCTCTTTTACACCTCCGCCCTCTGGTGACTGTCATCTCTTCCCTGTCTCCATGAGGCCTACTGTCTTTAATATTGAGCTCCCACATGAGAGAGGACATGTGAGATCTGTCTTACTGTGTTCAGCTTATGTCACAGATCCAGTTCCAGCCAAGTTGATGCAAATGGCAGGATTTCATTCTTTTTATGGCTAATACACCACTGTGTATATGTGCCCCCCATTTCTTTATCCACTCATCTGGTGATGGTCACTTAGGTTGATTTCCAAATCTTGGCTGTCGTGAATAGGGCTGTAATAACACGGGACTGAAGGTATCTTGTCAAAATACCGAAATCCCCTCTTTTGAAACTATAGCTCATAGTGGAACTGATGGTCATACGGTATTTGCTTTTCAGTTTTTTGAGGAAGTGTCATGCTGTTTTCCATAAGGTTGCACTAATTTACATTCCATCATTCATTACATTCATTTTTTTAGCCAGGGAAACACATATGAATCACTGATGTTCCACCTCTGTCCAGAGTTCAGGGTTCAGTTTTGCAGAGGCCCCTAGTAGGCTCTTAAATAGATAAGGAGGAAGTAGAAGGACTTAGCAGTGAATCCCGGATCATAAACAGCATCCAGAGTGATCTAATCTCAACTGCTTTACATTTGGAATTTCACTTTTCAAGAATACTTTTCCTGCTTAAGGAAAACAAAAATGAGTTTGAGAACCATTTTACTATATCATTTATGTACTTCACCCCATTGATTAATCTAGGCTTATTGTCATTATATTTTATGATGTAATTAAATTTTTCAGAGGAGTACTATGAGCTCATTTAAAATATGATAATATAACATTGACAGGACAACATAAGAAGAGAGGAAACTTTATCTCAATGTATGGCCCTGGAAGATTTAATAGAAGAAAGTATTATGCCAGGTAGTAATAACTGAGTGAACCTTATAATAATAATCAGAACATTGTCTTATAAAAGACACTTCTTTAATAATTATTTTTTGAATAACAATAATCACTTTAATGGGTTTACATTGCAATTCTTAAAACATACCAAGTAATATAAAAGTGAAGTGGAGTCTAATGGCATGAAAATTAGGATTTGCTGGTTTTGAACATTATCTTTTTTCCCAGAAGTGGAAATGACTTGGGCTATAATCTAGGACAGACTCTTCACTTTGTAACAACTGAAATCCAGAGATGCAGAGACATGCTTCCAGTCCCATGCTCGTCATCCCACTAGAATCTAGCCTCAAGCGAGGGTGGTTTTCCTAGGGACCTCCCACTGAAACGTGTGGCCTCTGAGATAATGTCTGAGCATTTTTGTAGCTAGTACTAGAACTTGATAATATATCCAGTGTGACCTGAAAAGTCGGTCATTTTCCTTCGTAGTAACAGATAGGACTGTATTAAAATAATGATTCTCTTTTGGGTCGTTTTCAATTAAGAGAATATACATATATAATAATAATAATATATATATTCTCTTAATATATTCTTATATATTCTCTTATTAATACATATAATCTCTAAATAATATATACAGTGATATTAATGGGAATAAATATCTAAACTATGGTGTTTCCAAGAGTATGTGTACAAGTGTTACACAAGAAATAGTAAGAATGTTCCCATCAATGTTAATGTCTCTGCTGGTTTATGACTTGCCAAATGTGAATTCTCTCCTCGAATACACAAGTGAATTGGCTGCTGATTATTCATTGATAGGACACATTTTACCTGCAGCAAAATCCAACATTTTACTACTGGCAGCATTATTTGAAAGCTACTCAATACTTGCTGCTTAAGTGCCAGGCCCTAGTTCCGTGGTTCTCAACCTTCCTAATGCCACAATGTAGTTTCATTGTTAAAAAGGGGTCACGACCCACAGGTTGAGAACCGCTGCACTAGATGCTAATCAGATACAGTGCTACTGGATGGAAAATATTTAAGTCTTATTTACATGTTTTACATGTTTCTGGGCCTCTTTAAAATGATAGTAGGGTTATAACTATCAAGTCAGATTTGGTGTTGGACCATGAGGTTTTGGAGTAGCTGGTAGGACACGGGAGTTTCAGGAAACATTGATTATGCTTCTGATAATATTTTTCACAGTTAATGAGATCGTCAATGCCAGGTTAGGTAAAAGAGTGAATGAGAACTCTATTTTGACTCAGAAGGGCAGAGCAAGGTTAAAAAAGCAATAAGGAAAAAAAAACTTAACAGAAGAAGTTGTCCAAGGGACTAAGATCTGGCTTCAAGAAAGATTATATGTGGAAGATAACTTTTCTAAGATCCAGGTTGAACTAGAACATCTTTTTACACATATGTAGCCCATATCAGTTTACATTAAACATTCAAACTTGAAAAGAGTCATTATTCCAATTCACCAATTTATTTTGATCAAAGAATTTTTTTTTCCATTAATATCTAGTAAATGCATCTTCATCTTTAAACTGGTGAGTTATTATTCCAAGTAGAAGTAAATAGATTTTGGTAAAAATACTTTTCCAAGACTTAACACAATTTGCAAAAATGTTACCAAGATTATTCCTATATTATTTTAAAAACTTCATGCTTGAGAATTATGAATATATGCATTCAGAATGTATATTACTGAGGCAGTTTATCTCTTGAAGTCTAAATTAATATCAATGTTTTAAAAATAAGTTTTTTAATTTTAGCAATGTCTTGTAGATCACTTCTCGGCCTTTTGGCTAAGATCAAGTGTAGTAATGCCTTGTAGAATATAGGGAGCTTTGTTTTCTCTTTAAACTTTCATTATGAGGCCCGGTATGGTGGCTTACACTTGTAATTCCAGCACTTTGGGAAGTCAAGACTCGAAGATCTCTTTAGCTCAGGAGTTTGAACCAGGCTGACCAACATAGAGCGATCCCATTTCTACAAAAATATTTTGTGAGACAGAGTTTCACTTTGTTGCCCTCAGTAGAGAGCCATGACATTATAGCTCACCGCAACCTCAAAGTTTGGGGCTCAAGTGATTCTCTTGCCTTAGCTTCCCACGTAGCTGGGACTACAGATGCCCGCTACAATGCCCAGCTATTTTTTAGTCGGGGTCTCGCTCTTGCTCAGGCTGATGTTGAATCCATGACTCAGGCAATCTACCCGCCTCGGCCTCCCAGAGTTCTAGGATTACAGGCATGAGGGACTACACCTGGCCTTACAAAAATGATTTTAAATATAGTCAGATGTGGTAGCACGTGCCTGTGGTCTCAGTTACTTCGGAGACTGAGGCAGGAGGATCACTTGAGCTCAGAAGTTGGAGGCTGCAGTGAGCTAAGATCATGCCACCGCACTTTAGCCTGCATGACAGACCAAGATGGAATAAGGCCCCATTTCCTTAAAAAAAAAGAAATATGATTCCCTCTTTATTATAAATTTCTAACCTCACCTGGAGGGGTTAGTTTCTAAAATTGCACCAGGCTCAGGTCCTTGTGTAGATTGCCAGCAAAGCATTAGCATATTCATTCCATTTTAAGAAATGGTTCTGGCCATAAAATAGTGTTTTTCCTTATTTCTTTGCTTCTTCTACATCAGATTTATCAGGCATATAAAATATCAAATTACTAAATGCTAATTCTGGTAGAGTTTTATGCAGCTCATGTGTACCAATGTTCTATGTCTTATTAAAGACAGAAAAAAAAAAAATGATTTTAAGAATTTGGGTGTGAAGCAATTTTCTGCTTCATAAAATACAGTTAATGTCACGTTATGTTAACAGAAGCATTCCTGGATATGTAGTTTTTTCTTAAGATTTGATTTTAGTAACTGACTAGATATTTCAGAATATACTCTTTAACCTGGAAAGAAAAATATTTGTAGCAAAAGCTAAGTAACCCTATGTAGAATACATATATAGACCCGTACCTTCACACTAGTCTGTCTACCCATAACACTCACGAATTCAACACCTTTAAAAACACGTCTATCATTCACTTACAAATACTGTTATATCAGTTTGACCTGGTCCTTCATTTCCTATCTGCTGTTTCCTCTAAGGAATACTCATTATTTATCTGCCTAAGTATCAATCACTGTTTGCTTCATCAAACCCCTCAAAATCAGGTCATCAATATTTTTTCCCAAGTGGTTTGTCGTGAATACCTATTTTGCCATTCCTTAAATTAATCCACAAATTTGTTATGTGTCTTTTGTGGATTTGGCAAAAATTCTTTAGGCTTGTGGGCCATCTGGTCTCTGTCCTAGAAATTCCACTTTGGAGAATAACTTCACTAACATAGACATTCTAGCTCAGAACTTGTTAGTTTCTGGACATTCCAAATGTAATTAGAATTTAGAAAATAGCAGGGATTGGAGTGCAATCAGAGTGTCATTAGGTCAGGGAACCATATCATTTACAGGGAAAATCATTTGTAAGAGGGTTGGGAGGTGCTAACACAGGACTGTAGACTATCCCAGAAAACTAGATACATGGAATTTTGGGGCATGGATCTGATTCTTACACTTCGCAGACCACCTTGGTCTCTATAGATTCTGTGCTTAATTTCAGTAAGTCTTTTTAGGTAAATGTTCTTGTATATTTAGCTCCCACCGTGTATGCTTGGTTAAAATGTTAAGGGTCTGATGTATTTTCAGCCCACTCTTCTAAACTGTAGCATCAAAGATTATGCTCTCTTTACATAGAGCATGTGCATAGGTCTACGGGGGTGATGCAGAGGTAAATTTATGTTCCACTTTCTGATCTAGTAGAAAAGGATGCAGAATGAAGTGATTTAGGAGTAATTCTCCCTTACAAAATAACAACTTCATACACCATTTTTGCTGTATGACATTTTAATTAATTATTCACAGATCATTTTTGTAATCCATGACAACTATTTATGTGTTATTTTTATTACTTTTCCCGATCCATAGTTTTTATTTATTTTGTGTGAGAACTCTTATCTTGTCAATTATGCACGCTGGAAGAACATAACCTCAATTATGGCCAATGGCAATTTTATATGGGTCTTGTTTAACAGGCCACTGAAATGTTTAAGTAGAGGTTAGTATAAATAAGCTAATAAAACCTTTATAGTGGACTGGGGAGGGTTTTTTCCTCCTCCGTGGTGGACACCTATTACTTAGAATTGCTTATCCAATCTGTACATTTTGGTAAGGCTGAATGTGCTAAAATTTCAGCTCTAGCATTTTTTTTTTTCTCTCTCTCCAACCATTCAGACTGTCCCACCCCCCCCAAAACAATTACTTCCCGTTTTGGTTCTACCAATTCCTAGTTTCATGACCTTGGATGAGCTTCTCAATCTTCTTACTTCTCGTTTACTTAATTTGTTAAATAATGATGTTAATATTTAACTCTTCCTGAGATTGCAATTTGAATGAAATTTAAAAAAATTAATAAACTTTCATGGAATCCTTGGCACATAATAAATACAACCTAAAGGGGAGCTATTATAATTATTTTAAGCATTTCATGTATAAGGCTTTCCTCCCCTTAAAACAACTCCTTTTCCTTTCGTTAAAGCTCTTGTGATTTTGCATCAGCAACAATAGCAGCAAAAAAATTGGGTAATGACTGAAAAAAAAAAACCAAAACCCTCTATAATAGCAGAGGAGGGATGGATTACCTCTGTCAAGGGCCTGGGTTATTTGAGAGGTCTTCTTGGTTGTCTGAAGATACTATTTTAGGAATATAAGATCTATGTATTTTTAGAACAACCTATCTTTAGAAGTGGTTGCAGCCAAGGTCATGACTGAGAAAGAAAATAGTTCTCCTTTAACTATGAATTGTCATTGAAGGAAAAATGCAAGTGGCGAAGTGAAAGAAAAAGTGGATTTCTAGGAAGAAGGAGGAAAAAAGAAGTCTCATCAATCTGGAATCTTCCAATCACTTTCTAAAATATCTGAGAAAATAAAAAGTTGAATATTAATCTTTGTTCAACCAATAAATCTTATTTTTATAGTAAAACAAGAAGGCTACTATAAAAGCTGGTCTGAACAATGAATGCACTGTCTTTTCATATTCTGATTGCACCCACAGCTCAGTGGGTAGGGCGCTGGCCACATGCACGGAAGCAGGCGCGTTCGTACCCTGCCCAGGCCAGCTAGGGCAACAATGACAACTGCAACAAATAAATAGCCAGGTGTTGTGGCAGGAGCCTGGGAGGTTGAGGCAAGGGAATCGCTTAAGTCCAAGAGTATGAGGTTGCTGTGAGCTGTGACGCCACAGTACTCTACTGAGGGCAATAAAGTAAGACTCTGCCTCAAAAGAAAAAAAAAAAATGTCTTTCAGTATTTTAACAATAGGTTCCCAGAAAAACAAATAATTAAACAATAAACTACTTTTATTTAAATGTTCTTATTTACTATAATGTTAGCCTTTTTAATAGAAAACTGTTAATTTAAGGTTCTCTCCCTATTCAGCCCTGAGATTTTTGGACAGATGTTAGCCATGAACCTGGCTTTTTGTTTTGAAATTTTTATTTCCTTGCCCTCTAAGGATCGTATTTTTTCCCCATAATAATTTAGTACCTACTATTTTTGAAGTGAACAAATGGAATTTTATTCTTGGGCAATTAACTTTTAATTATTTCTGGGGAACTCATTTTATTAGTGCAAGCAAGCTGAGAGAATGGAAGGTATTATTAAGCATTAACGTTTTACAATGTTCCATTTTTAGGTATTCTCTATATGTTGGATTGAATTTGTTGAAGTTTAGCTTTCTGACCTAGAACCATATAAAATGCAGCCACCCCAATTGGTTAAGAATTTTAGAATCACTTGGATAATGTTGAAAAAGCAGCTATGAACATATGTACGTTACGTAATGCTACAGATTTTATCCCAATGGTGCTCAGATGGAAAACAAACACACCATCCACTGACAGCAAAATCAAAGATAACTTGAAAGAAGCCTTAATGTTTCAGGTGGGATTTGGTAATTAGGAGACTTGGCTCAAGCATCTATTTCTTTAGCGTTTGGGAACAAGAAAACAGGTTTCTCTTCTTTAACCACATGTCTTACTAGGGACTGGCAGATTGCCCAGTGGCCAAAAGGACCCAGAGATCAAAATGCAAATAGATGATTAGTAGATAGGCAGGTAGATCAATACTTGGATAAACATAGACAATTTTTTTTAAAAGAAAATAATTACATGTACTTTATATTCAAAATTGAATGAATCAAATGCTGCCTTTCTACAAGAAAGAGCTATAAGCCTACACATTCAGCACTGATAATTTTCTGCTTCTCACATGTTAGCTTTGGAAGTTTTCTCACGAATACCTAAATTGTCCTAATATACTGTCATACTGTCCTTCCTCTTTTTCTTATAAAAAAATTGTTTCTTTGCATATTGTTTGATTTTAGGGAATATTTGCATGTAGTAAAAATTCTAGTCTTGCAAAAGGGATTATGATAAAATGGTAACATGGAGTCTCTCTCTACAACTGTTTCTAATTTATGACAATTTCCCCAAAGGGAAACCCTGTTACTAGTAGCTTATGAATCTTATCAAAAGTATTCTCTATATCTAAATGTACTTCAAAATGCTTTCATGTAATGGATAAAATAGCATCATACTTAATTGGTAATTACAATAGTACATTTTTGTTAAAGATAGGTTTGAGGGCTTAAAAGTAGAAAAAAACTTTAATTTGTATTCTTAAAAGATACTTTTGTCTATGCCCATATTTCAGAACAAACTATTTAATAGAAATGCTAAGTTTTTTAAAGGTTATAAAAGATCTTGGACTAAAATAAATTCAAAATTAATCTCTTACAGGCACTGCACATTAAAAACAACCTTTTTGGTTATCTGGTAGAACACCGACTTACAACTTTGATGGCAGTAATTTAGTAAAAAAAATCTGAAATTTTAGCTAACTAAAAACATTCTAAGATCTGATTCATTTGTTATACTATGTTTGTCCAGAAGCTTCTTGCTTTCTTTTAACTATGCTCTATTTAACATGCTCATTAACACGTAACATATTTTAACAAATATCTACAGATTTTTTTTTTTTTAGTAAATGTTCTCAATTTCTACACAATTTTGGCAAAACCACGTAAGCTTACTGGACTCAGCTCAGACATGCAAAAGTAGCATTTCCACTGCGCTCCTCCCAGACCACCTCAGGAGTCCCCAGAAAGGTTCATTAAGAGTCTGACTTCCTAGGATCCACCCTACACCTACTGAATATGAACCCTTAGTGAGCTGTAGCATAGTCTGCATCTCAACAAAATCTGGAGGCATTTCCTCACTGTGTTAGCATCAATATTATGTTAAGTGAAATGAGCCAGGTACAGAAAGATACACAGTGCGTGCTCTCATTCATACGTGGAAGCTGAAACAGTCCATGTCGTCCAAGCAGAGAGGAGGATGGGGGTTACTAGCGGCAGGGAAGGGGTTGGGTGAGGGTAGAGTGGAAGGGACAGCCAGATCAGAGGAATTTGTTCCAGTGCTCTAGGACATTGCAGGGTGACTGTAATTAACAACAATTTATTTTATATTTTTGAATAGCCAGAAGAGCAGATTTTGAATGTCTTGACACAAGGAAGTGATAAATGTTTCAGATGATGGATCTGTTAATGACCCCGATGAGATCATGACACATTGTACACATGTATCACAATATCACACAGTAGCGCCCTGTAAATATGTCCAATCTTTATGTATCAATTAAAAATGATAATAACATTTTAAAAAATCTAGAAAAAAACTCAGTAGTTTGAGCTCATTCAAATAGAAGAAAAATGGAAATCAAATCTATCTAATAGATTTCACATTTCAGGATATGAAGTCGACAAGCTTTATTGCTTTGTCTGGGATGAGTTTGCTGACACTTCTGGGCAGGTGTCTACACAGACATTCAGACTAAGTATCATTCTGGGCGTTATTCCTGAACCTTGGATAGCTAGATATTTAACAACTTCCTGACTCAGGAAGCCCAAACACACTGACTAGAGTGAGGCTGGTATGGTTACCAGTTTCAGACCTATTGGCAATTTATCCATTATTGTTGACTATAAACATTTAAAGCTTCATGTTTCTCCGATACCTTCAATTAGACATGACAGTAATTTGCTCCCTTTCTGACTACACTGACTAGGCAGTCTAGTTAATTTTTCTTCAATTAAATTATTTTGTTGGCTCTGATATTTCAGCAAGGACATACTTTTGATTGAAGACAAAGAATGGATTTTGTTAGTGCTATAAATAGATTCATACTTCAAACGTAGTATTCAGGGGTGGTGCCTGTGGCTCAGTGAGTAGGGCGCTGGCCCCATATACTGAGGATGGTGGGTTCAAACCCAGTCCCTGCCAAACTGCAACAAAAAATAGCTGGGTCCCTGTGGTCCCAGCTACTCAGGAGGCTGAGGCAAGAGAATCACCTAAGCCCAAAAGTTGGAGTTTGCTGTGAACTGTGATGCCACAGCACTTACTGAGGGTGACAAAGTGAGACTTTGTCTCAAAAAAAAAACGTAGTATTCAATTTATATTTATTTTTCTACTATAAAAATACTGTAATCAGTAGTTCTGATAAGCAAATAGAGGTGATATCAACTTTAAGGAAAGCCACAATGTTGTAACCTGGATCAAGGTGAGTTTGCAAACTCTTAGTTTGGTGAGTTATAAATTTCCATCTGAAAATAGTTGCTTTTGAAAATAGCATTTTATCCTACTGTAATCCATTAACAAACCCTAAGGTTGTAATTAATTTTGGATCAGGGCTTCTTAGTGACTTATCTTAATTGATAAACTTGACTCTTGGCCGTGTACCAAGAATACCTGGCTTGTCATTCAACAATTTTTTCTCATTTTCACCTTTCAATCTTAAAGTCTTAAACTAAATTATATGCCTTGAATCTGAGTTAGAACAACAGAAGACTTTATATGCTCCCACATAGAGCTGTCCCTTGCCTGCAGGCTAGATTCTGAGGTGAGTAAATAGGCAAAAATCATACTGAGGCAAAATATGCTCGGAATTCCCTTTGTATGACATTCTTCATACATTGTCTCTTAATAACTCCACTTTTTCCTGAAATGTCAGAAGGGACTATAAGGACTTTGGTTAAGCCGAGATGGAGTTGTTGGCTTTCTTTTAGGCCTACATGCTACAGAGAACATCTACTGTCCTTTAAGCACTAGAGTCACACTCAGAGCTGCCCACTTTAAGGGGCACACTCAGGTCTCTTTGGTGCTAATATTCAGAAGCAGAAGATCACTGTCTGGGGAAAGGTTGGATAGGGTCACGCTACTTAAAGTTGTTCTCTGCTTCCCAAACGTAGGTAGGTTAATTTCTGTGAGCTACGTGAGTTTACGATATGAGGATATTTTATTTGCCAAAATTGGCTCTACCTCTGTAAAAAGGCTTTCTTTCACCCTGAATTAATTTTGGTTGATAATACACTTTTATATTGTTAGACTATGTCTGACTTGATACACTTTCAAAATCCTTGAAACATTTGGTATATGGGGTTCTTTCTCTTTTCATTACTGCAAAGAGCTTCAGTTCATTCAATGAAAAATAATGGCAGTGCCAAAGTACAGGGGAATGCAATATAAATAAAGAGGTTGAAAAATATATACAGTTGTTAGGAAATATATGTTACCTTTCATCTCCTATTTCTTCTCAAATAGATAGGTTATACTACTGTTCTGTAAGACACGGAGGAACATTAAGAAGGGTGCGCCTATTCTGTTGTTTTAATTGATGAAGTCAATGAACATATTTATTTGTAAGTTTTTACCAGTTTCAAGCTTATAGTTTTAATTGAATCTAAGAGAACACAAGGTGGAAAATTTTTATAAATGAAGCACCAAGACTAACACCAAGAAAGCAAGTAAGAGTTCAACATGCTTCATAGTGAACATTGACATTTGATGCCAAGAACCAGTTAAGCTTTATCGATAGCAAAAGCCAAAATGGTAATACTGATAATTAAACATTAGTTCTATGTGTTTTTTTTGTAGATTCCTTGGTCTTTTCCATATAGAGACAATTTTATTTTTTTCCTGACTTGTATTCCTTTTATTTATTTTGCTTGCTGTATTGAACCCTTTAGAACTTCCACCAGGAATTTGAGTTGAAGTGGTAGAAAGGGATGATCTTCTCAGAGGGAAACCATTAAATCTCTCACCATTTTAGTATTATGTGAGCATTTAGAATTCTCAAGAAAGTACAAATTTCTGACCTCAACTATCTGCATAATTCAGTCCAGCCACGTGTTGGGTTATTGCGGAAGACACTGAAACGAATAAGATTTTGTTTGTTTGCCAAAAAAAAATATTGTTCCCCTATTTCTCCTTTGTTAGTCTTCCTTCTGTTCTCAATTGCAGGCGGCAAAAATTCAAACCCTGCAAGAGAGTCTTAACAAACACTCACTCTCACGCGTGTTCCTGTTCACTATAGTTTTCTGGGGCTACAATCTGTACTTTCTGGAGGTGTTCTCTGTTTATGCAAACATACATTTATTATAGGAATATACTTCTAACATAATTTTTACTCCGTGGAAAATTATCATCATGCCTTACAATGCCCGGCCACCAGGCTCGTTCCTAGAACCCGTTAGCCTACTTCCCATTTACACTCTCTCCCTGCCTGCTTCCATTCAGTCCTATGAATTTAAACACTAGCTGTATGAACATAACTCTCACAGCTGAACCTCTAGCCACAACTGCTTTCTGATGTGGCTGGTGTATTCCCCCTGTAACACTTGCTCTCGATGTCTGATAAGCATCTCAGAATTAACTAGTCCCAAACTTCAGTACCACCACCCACCAAGTTGCTGAGACAAGAATCTAAGCAGTATCTGTGATTCTTATCTTTCTCTCACCTTCACCAGCAAATAATTTGTCTCCTTCCACCGTACACCTTCCATTCATTCATTTCTCCCAATCTCAGTAATGATCACCCTGGACTGTTATCCTTCCTCTAGACTACCGCAAACACTTTCTACTGTTTCCTTCCACTGCATTCTGGCCTATTCCCCAAACAAACAAATACCCTATCCTTCTTGAAGGAGCCAGGGTTCCATTTAAAAAGACAATAAAATCATATCACTCCTCTGCAAAAGTTCTAAAATCCAGGGGCCATTATCTTGACAGGAAAACTTGGCTTCCTTTTGACCTCATCACCTCCCTCCACGCCAAGGTCAGAATGCTCCCAAATCACTGGGCTTCTCGCAATTCCTCATCAGATGAAGCTCAGAACCACTGCGGGGCTGTTTCACTCACCATTGCCTTTGAAAAGCTGTTTGCTCCCCGTCACCCAGACCTCAGTTGAATTGTTCCCTCCTACAGAAGCCTTGCCTGGCCTCCCCTCTACTGGCTCTTCCAAATTTAGCAGACCACTCATCACCATCTGACATTTTTTGTTTAACAAACAAGTCATTTGTTTTCTACCTTACAAAGGAAAACTCTAAGCTGTGAGTCTCTAACCATGAGAGCTGAGGCGTCAATATTTGGTTATGGTTTTAACTGCTTTGCTGTTTAGATCAGTGCCCGATAGATGAAACGTAACCAATACATTGTTAAGTAAATGGAGAGATAAATGAATATTATAAGAGCAAAAGCATTTTCATTTAAACAATAAACTTGGATTATAATGGCTGACCAAACCAAGGTCTCTTCAAAGGGGCAAAGTTGTGTAAAAGTGATACCAACAAATAATTCCTGTTATCAATTTTGTTATATATTCCCTTATGTTGCCCTGTTTATTTCTCTTACACAGTACTCATTACTATTAACTCTATTTTCTATATTATCTATTTGCTTAAAATTATCTCCCCTTACTCAAAATGTGAGCTCTGTCAGGGAAGCGATTTTGTCTCTTTTTTCACCACTGCAGATATAATCTTGAATACCGATTTGAACAAAGACACTTGAACACTTTTGTTGAATGAGTGAAAATATAAGGTATAGTTGAAAATGATTGATTCAGGTCCTCTCAATTTGCAGGGAGGAAACAAAATCACTCTTCAGAGGAAAAAAGGGGCCAACTATCTCATAGTAAGTATTTTCAATCATGAATCTCCCTGTGTGTTCCTGTAACTCAAATTCTCTTAGAGCAAAGGGAAGCCATTGCAAACATTTCTGCCTTAGTGTTTGCTTCCTGAAAAATGGGAATTAAAGGAAATAAACAAACCAATTAAAATCATCTTATCTATTTAGAGCAAGCCCAACTTGAGAGTTCAGTAATTACCACCAACTGATTATCTTTCAGGGATAAATGAACACAAGTAAGAAAAACAGAAGGAAAAAAAAAACAACAACAAACAGAGGGGCCGTCATGGTACCGCTCAGGATCAGACTTCTCTTGTTTTGTAGAATTTGGAAGCTTAGAGGTCTAAGGAGAAATTAATAAAATGCAGTGGAGAAATTAAGTTGAACAAAAGTGCAATGAGGCATGGTTAAACCAATTAATTAGACAGGTTTTCATATGTATATAACCAGGTCGCTAAAGAATTAAAAGTAAATCCAAAATTTAAATGAGTATTTGGTATTCAACAAAACACCAAACAGTAATTTGCAGAAAAGTGGTACGTTTTAAAGTAGTGGTCTTGGATGAATTCCCTCATATGCAAAACCTCTTAGGCTTTATGCTAATTTCCAAACCATGGAACTTTCTTGCAACATCAAGGGTAACCAGATTTGGTTTTCAGTGGCATGTCCACAATTTTTTATAAAGTAACTTGCTTCCTGCACTGGCAGCCAGGCAGAACAGGTGAGATTATCAAATGTAAAAGGTAGAAGTCACAAAGATTAGAGGCCCATTCCAAATTTATCACTTAAGAGACCCTGCATAAATAACTTAGCTTCTGTAAGGCTCAGTTCCCCCAAATGTAGTTGAATGTGATATATGAAAATTCCTTGGCACGATGTCTGAGTGGGACACCCCTCCATAAAACGGAAATGGTACCACTAGAAGCAGATTCCAACTTGTGGATGTGTTTTGATGGCCCAAATAGCTTGTTTGGAACTTTAAACATATTGAATGGTTAGGGGTAGGTAAGTTTCTAGATGAGGCTCCAAAACCTTCATTTACCATAATAGTTCATTCACAAATTATCCTAATTGTATGCTGCTTAAAGTTTGTAACTGGCTCTGATTTTCCCTGGACTTTCCTGGTTATGGCACTGGAAGTCCCTCCTGTTAGGGAACCCTGCAGTCCCAGAGAAAACTATGATTCCTTAATTAGGAAGCTAATCATTATTCATTCATTTTTCTGCAGTACCAGGTACATTCTCAGGCTCTGGAGATGTAAGAACAAATTGGGTATGGCCATTGCCTTTAATAAACTTAGAGCCTTGCAAAGGAGACAGAGGAAAGAACAAGCTTCCACAAGCCCTGTGCCAAATGGAGGCTTGGCCAGGATGCTGGGGACAAAGGAGGTGGACAGCTCACAGGGCTCAGACAAGGTGACCACTGAACTGTACCTTAGAGGGGGTATACAGCTCAAAACAGTGCCTGCTACCTAATTATTCTGAATATTTAAATGCCATCTCTTTCAATTCCCTTATATGCTGTTATTTAAACAGATTTTGCCTAACTCCTGATATGCATATAATCTTTATGGAATTGCAGCAAAATACAAACATAAATAACCATAAACATAGCAGTTCCTCCCACTCTGGGATATATAACTAAATCTACTTTTAAAAATGCAAACTGCCTGCTTGCTTTTTCTATTATTCAGAATCCATTTTAGAAAAGAAATGGCTGGAAAAATATGTTAAATGGAAAACACAATGAAGGTCATTATAAATAATGTCGTCCTAGCCACAACGTGGTGGTGGTTACCCCAAAGTTAGTGATGGTAAAAATGCTTCCTAAAGCTTGGCAGCAAAGGGTTGGCATTCTGTTTTTTACTTAAAGAACAGGCCTTTATCACTATGGCAAAGGCTGTGGTGAGAAGATGTTAAGATGCTCGCTGTTTACACCACCAAAAGCTCTGGTGCAACCCTCTCTCACTGAACATGGATATTTGGTTTCCCACCTGGGGGAAGCAGCAGGTCCTACAGGAACCACCTGTGTTGTTCGCTGCTATGTACCCAGCCCTTGGGACACAACTGATGCAAAAAATGGCGGAGTAAATAACAAAATAAATTTGTCTTCATCCTGCATTTCCAACAAATGATTATTTAGTCTCTGAAAAACTCTAGAAACTGGGCAATTCAGAAGTGGGGAGGGTGGCTGGTAAACTCAGTTACTAGTGTACAATTTAGGCAGGTATCATAAAATTACTGAATTTCTTTGACACTAGCAAATTGTACAGCTCAAATTTCGGAGTCACTTACTTACAACACAGAACCCAAACCACGTGATTTATTCCTGTCAGCTTCAGATTACCTCCCTCATCTTGACTAATGACCTTGAAGATATTGTATGGGAATTTACAAAGAATGCGCATGTGATTGTAATAAGCTATCCTTGCTATGAAAAAGATGTCTCATATCATGCTTTTCTGTGCAATACAGACCCAAATCTTCAATCTATAGAACCATCAACCACACTTACTATGTTTCTTAAGTCCCATAAATATATGTCAGATAATGAGCTCAACTTCAAAGGTTCTTAGTAACTCTGAGCACTCAGACAAAGGGAAATACTAAAATCCTCACTTCTGTGTATGTGGTCACGGTATACACAAATTTTTACACCCATAACACTTGTTAATGCATAATAATCTCCCCAGTGGATATACATTTTAAAATTTCTTTTTCCCATTATGTTTTTACCTTTGAAGTTTACTACACCAGCTGCAGTTGAACCCAATCTGAGAGGCGACGCAGGGGCCACAGCCATTAAACTGGAGACAAGCTGGAAAAGAGAAAAGGTGGATCAAGAGCAACTGGCGAGGAAAAAAAAGAGAGATTGCTTACCCAAAATAAAAATCATCATCTGCCATGCCCTTGCATGGCAAACACAATTATTATCATTATTGAACAGATTAGATCATCAAATTTGCAAATCATTTTTGCCATCTATATTCACATAGTAACTTACTAGGCAAGGGGGTCATCTCCACAGCCGAAATGTTGGTAATTTTGGACATTTGCAGCTCTACACGGTGGTATTCATAAATTGTTCTTCTTCGAACATCTATAAAAACAAAAATTAAAAAAAAGTCAACTTAATTATTATTTCCTCCCTATAAAAGGACGGCAATTTAATAAGAGATGTACGTTTATACACTTTTCTGTTAATATGGTTTTAAAATTAAGCTTAACCCTATAAAAAGATTGATTATTAAAAGTAACTAAAAATGTGGTCGCCATATACACACAAATCATTACCATGAAGGTGAAAGTATTGTTTAGGGGCTCAGCTATCTCACTTACTTAGCAGACCTCCATCGTCACCCAAAGTATACTAAAGGTTATTTTGGATACATTGGCATATTTTCAAAGAATTTGATACATGAAATCAAGAAA